>JAQJVL010001593.1:66205-166439 GCA_035578905.1 Stictocephala bisonia | reverse complement strand
TATAAAATTTAATTGTTTTAAATTTTTGTTTTTAAAAAAGTAAATTGATTTTAAATAAATGTCTCCTTTGGAGCTGTCTTTAATAAAACTACTAGAATATTCTTTTATTTACTTCTTTATTTAGTTTTAACATTATTTTCTTACAAAAATGAGTTGCCGGCGTTGTGGTTCAGTGTCTAAAGTTTCAGACAGCTGAGGGCAAAGTTAAAGGTTCGAATCCCCACTGAGTCAACGGTTGGTACCTCACTCATTGAATAAAATTCACGCCCATATAGTTTGCGAGTGATAATAAAATTAAATCATGATAATGGATTGATTATAAATAGCCATAAAACTAATTTAATTGATATACATCAAAAAAATATTAAGATTGAAAAAGAAATCAATATTAAACTTCATAACTGTAAATGTTTACATGGGGAGGAGCAGTGTCAATGTAAAGATATTAAAGTAGTAAACGTTACCAAATATTTGGGATTAATGGTAGACAATAAACTGACGTGGAAAGAACATATAGTGTCACTACATAAAAAACTTGTGCCATGCACTGCGATAATGTATAGATTGAAAAATAAAGCAACACATCTGGTTAAGAATACAATATATAAGGCTTTTTTTCGAATCATTGTTGAGATATGGAATATCAGTCTGGGGGACATCAGCAAAGAGCCATTTAAACCAGATAATAAATCTGCAAAAAAAATGTTTGCGAACTCTATATGGTGACGAAAGTCAGTATGTAAATGGCAATATAAATTTTAATGAATTCAGTTTCATGGGACAATTGACACCAAAAGGTATGTATGAATTAAAAATTATATTAGATAACTTTAAAAACAGTAAATTTAAAACACCTAACAACAGGAGTTTTGAAACTCGACATGTTAAAAAATATGTTACCTCATTCCCCAGAACAAACTATGGGCGAAGACTCCCAGAGTTCATTGTTCCTTATCTTTATAATTTATTACCTGAAGAAATAGAAAACATATATAACTATGCAGAGTTTAAGAGAGCTGTGTTTTTATGGCTTACATACTTCAGAACTGGAAATGAAAACAATTACCTGTACTTGTAATCCTAGAATTTCAATGATTCCAGCTTCAGGACACTTATGCACTGCACTTACACTAATACTCTTAACGAACATATTTTAATGTAACATGTGATTTTGAATTTAATTTATTTAATTTATGTGTATAGTAGGTATTCAAAATGTAATATAGTAAATTTAGTGTTAATTGTATTGTAAGATATTAAATTGGAAAGACAACAGGTTGTGTGATGGGCAGTGTCGGCCACGGATCGCGCGTCATGTAACTCGTAAACAAACAAACTTGCGAAGTTTGTTAGTAGGCTGATGATGAACAACTGACATTAAAATCAAGAAAGGAAATAGGCAGGATTCCAAAATATAAACCTGTCTGTTGCATGAAAAATTCAATTGTTCATTTCAATTTGACAGTGCATCTGGGGCCGGCACGTCCCAACTTTCTCTTTCATTGTACTGCCAAACCAGTTATAACATTGTAGTGCCGCCCTAAACCACCACAATTACTTTGATAATTTTTAAATAGAGTTATTTATTAAATGTTATAATGGACCTCACCGACAAGTTACACCAAACTTGGTGAGGCCAACTCTGTAAAAATAAATGTATTAATAAATAAATAAATAAAATAAATAAAAAAGATAAAAGTGTTTGATACAATAAATCAAAAACTTAGTTTAATTTTATGTTTATAATTAAAACCCTTTGAGTCCACGGCATTACAAATTTATAATTTGAAATATAGAATATATTTTATCTTTTTATAATTGTATTATGTTGTGAACTAGAATAAAACAATTATAAAATACAATTATAGTCCGGTTTACAAGCATGTAGTCCCAACACAGCTTGACGATTTTAACAGTAATCTATGTACTACAAGAAGGGTGACGGAATGGCTGTACATTCCATTTTCCTAGAGTAATTCTTACATATACTTAAAACAATAACCTTCATAAATGCGAATATGAATTACCTAAATTACAATATCATTAAATTCATAGTAATTTATTTATTTATTCTTAAGACGATGATCGACGATACATGGAGAAATATGGATTTCGAATGAGTTTGATGAGTGTAGGTGAGTAAATGTAGACATCGCAACAAACTAAGATGGATTGTTACGTAAAAGTTATAATTAATTAACAACCCAATGCAAAATTAACTTATAATTATCCAATAAGTTTAAATAAAAATTTAAACATAAGTAAACCTCATTGAGTTTTTACCATTATGAAAACCTTGTTAATGTTAAAACGTAAATATGAGAAGGATAATAAGTGAGATTCGTAAATAATGAGGAATCCCGAGACGAGTAATTATGGCACTGCTTTCGGCAATGTTTACAACAATACACTCTCTCATTACTCAAACAACATAAAGAACATTTGCAGATTATATTGTTGAGTATTTTAAAAGCTTTACAATATAGTCACGAGAGGTGTTATATTTTTTTCTTAAGATGAAAAGATTTTTGAAGCCTTCTGTGGATCAAATAATTTATTGACAAGCAGAATTACATTTAGGGTACTGTACAATTAAAAAATATTTGTAATACAGCTGAAGTGAGAAGTAGTAACATTATTACAGGGTAATCAGTCAATTAATTACGGTTATAATCCCAAAGGAATTATTAAAGTCTTAGTGATTACTTTTGGGACGATATAAATAGGAGGGATGGCCTCTAAGATGTACGAAAATGTATATTTTGAACTAGGCACAAAGAAGGAATTAACAGCGGTTGTATCCAATAATTTGGTAAATATTTCTCAGTTTCCCATGGGGATAGCATGGTCAATATCCAAAGTAGGAAAGCTCCTTCATATCGCCATAGTTTCAAGGATAAACGTTGAAATTATTATGTCAGAAGACTAAAAGTTTACATTAGTTATAATATATACATAAATTCCTCTGAGGCGTTCACTGCTACCATAATAAAGAACCCCTCTTTCTTATTTTTCTTTTTGTAGACCAGTTTAAATGTTTAGTATCACCATTAAATCAATAGTGTTAAATTGTAGATGGATATAGATAGTGGAAAATTAGCAATCTTTAAAAATAATTTTGCAATCATTTTATAGATTTTTTAAAATCAATTCACTATTAAATAATTGTATACTAAGATAATGGGTAGGATAAATCCTTATTTAAAGTATGTTTCACCTAATTTAAAACATATACAAAAAGTGAAAATTAATTTAGGCGTGCTATACAAGTGAACTAGTAATTTTGTTTTCCACAACAAAGAATTATAGTAATTATATGGGGGCGATAAACCCAATGCATTTTAAGTAAAACAACTCCTATGTAACTTATAGCTAAAATATTTTTCAAAAGCTTATTTTATAAATTTCTACGGTTTACACAAAATATAATCAGATTGACAGTTCAAATGTTTTCTGTTCTGAAAATGTATGTAATAAAAAGTATTGAAGTACCAAAATGGGTCAATAAACTTTTCTCTCAATCAGATTTTATCGTACTTGCTGTGGTTTCAATGGCAGGATATTGCTTTCAACTGTGGACTATAAAACTGTAGTAGGTTATGAATGTTGTGTAAATGCAAAACAGGGGATAACCTAGGATAAATATTCCTATATGCTGTTATTTAACTAAAATGTATACATTCAATTGGGTTTATATTTCCACATATTACATACTTTAAATTAGTTTCTAATTTTATATGATAATATAAATCACGATAGTTAAATAATGGCTTTATTAATTCAATCAAAAAGATAAATAATTTATCTTTTTGAATGAAGAAGAATATAATTATTGATAATACCTTCAGTTTGTCAAATGTTTTATAATAAAAAATCACGTTTTACATAATAATAAAAATGTTAGTTTTTTATAATAAAAAAGTTGTGATATTCGCGTTAAGATCATTGAACAAAATAATAATAAATTAACTCACACAATGACGAAGGTATGACTGAGAAATTTGTTTTGTAATAAGTAAATTGCGTATTGTAGTAATTTTCTAACTATAATATTGTTGTTTTTAGTTTTTTATGTGAAAGTGTTATATTTCAAACATAACTGTTTCAGATTACGTTAACATAAAATAAAACTGACTTATACAAACTTAAACATATTTTTTAGACAATAAAAACTATTCTAAACTAATTTAAAATAACAAGAACATTAATTGGTAAAAAAGTTTTTGCATTTTGCCAACAAAAAGTGATTGCCAAGGAGTTAAATTAAACTGTGTTGTTCCTGTATAAAACAATAGTAAATTAAGCCTGAAAAATTATGACATAAAAGTTACTTGTGAAAATTCTTATTATCTGTATAAGTTTGATGGAAACTTATGAGAAGAGTTTGTCATTGTATGAATATATCAATATGAAACGGTCTGGTTTAAAAGGTATCACTAGACTTTTGGATAAGTATCAAAGCAATTCAAGGTAATTCAACTAAGTTGTACTCAACTAATACTTACCAACATGTTTTATGTAAAATAAAATAATGTTAAAAGAAAGTGGCAATAATCAAGTATGGATAAAGTAACATAAGGATTCAGTCAAGGAGTCGGACCTTTCCTGTCCAATTGGTATTTACTAGGTGGAAAATTCAAGCTCGGTTGAACATCTGCTACCTGACACTCTCAATGGGTGTCACAATACGAGATGTTTACTTAAATATTGTATGAGATATAATTTAACATATGACGATATATAAAACTGTCGTACTCGTAGAACAATAGTTTTGTGCTTTTATTTTTTTTAACGAAATTATTGTATAGTACAATACTCAAAAGTTTTAGGCTACGGAATATTTGCTTGGTATTTTTATTTTTTACAATATATTATCTGTTTAAATTAACTTGTTTATTAGATGTTATATACTTTTATTATTTAATTTATTCTATATGAATATTATATAATCAGTAATCACATATGTAAGGATTATTTATTATCCTGCTTTGTATAGTGATTACTTGACTGACGAATCATTGTTGAACTATTGTGTGGAGCTTATAGTGATTTGACTGCAATATTACCTATTTAAATCCCTACATAGCTTCCCTAAGTAGGTGGGGAATTATTAGTTATATCCTAACGTAAATCCTAGTTACTGATCCCAATTATTTGATATGAAATATGTTAATTTTACCGTTGAGATTGCAGGATGTGAGCTGTACATTAGGGGTCAAAATTATGAAACCCTTCTATCCTAGTTTAAGCTGTACCCTAAATATATGATCAGGCCATCCTGCCGAAGTCTGAAATTACTTATGAAAATAAGTTTTTTCTACAGGTAGAAAGGTGTTTCTGACAACGTACTTTGTATACTGATACAGTAGACAACACACAAAACAGGGCCCTGAAATAGATATTGGAAAATGTAGTCAAACTTATTTAAATTGTACAAAAATCTTTTAAAATATTATTAGTTAATAGGAGAAAACATCGTCCTTAGTTAAGCTATTTGCAAATTCTACGAAAGCATAATAAATTATTGAGTAAAATCTTAACTTTAACAAACTTCAGCTTCAGGAGTTAGGACTAACTTTAACATGTACATAACTGTCTGCCTACATGCAACTTATTAATATAAGTATATCACTTGGTCTACGAAAATAAGTTGGAACTTTAGGTTATATGTTTTTAACTAAACCACCACATGTTTAAATGTGATAAAATATTCTGAAAAATACATGAAAACATATTGTAATTTAAACATTTATTTAAATAAAACGTTATATGAATGATGAAAACCATTAAACACTATTAGCCTACTAATGTGCAGGATTATTATATTATTCAATACAATTGTATTTTTACAAATAAAAAATTTTGTATGTTAAAATCTATTCAGTTTTATGGTTTAAAATAAAAACATAAATTGTCAATTATTTTAAAATTGTAATCCACCAGCAATATCACTAAAGGTCAACTTTAAATCATACAAATTTTTTTCTTTGTGGATCCTTTCATAAGAAAACAGCATTATTTTAACTTTTAGTTTTTTTTTTTTTATTTCGAAAGCCTTAAAAAATACATTAAAATATATGTTGTATAATAATAATTATTGTTACTCTTCATATACTATTATTGTATAACTTGTCAAAAAGATGTACATTAATAAAACAAATGATTATTTAAATGTATAACATTTAAGATATATGTAATAAAAATGTACATAATATATTTCCTCAAGGGTCAGCGTGCTATACATCATTATCTTCTGGGATGAATGATTGGAATATCGGGATTCCAACATCCTAAGGTCCGTTGAGGATTTCCTTCTGAAGTCGTTCCTTCGCAGCTGCCTCGTGATGTTTGATCAACAACGGGTTAATCGAACCTAGGAAAACAATTTTCCAACATGAAAACCATTCCGCTAAGCCACCGGACCATTTTAATAATGTACTATTTGTATAATTAATAATATTTATATTCAATAATTATATTTATAATTGATATATTAGTGCGTTACCGTTAGGACATGCAGTACTTTTAAAGGAGAAAAGTATCACCAAATGTTAAAGTAAGATGTGAGTTTGTTTGGAAAATAGATATATAAATTGCTGCCATGTGAAATATACAGCAGAGAATCGTAGTTCCTATGGTTTTAAATAAACTTTATTGCATGAATAAATTGGACCATTTGAGCAAAGCTGTGCTGTATTTATTTGTCCCGACTCACTCGTACATATCTTTTATCCTATCAGTCTAAGACAACCTTTCCATCCAAGTGTAACCGTTCCTACGTAAATGTTAGTATTGAAATATTGTTTTATTAGTGTCTTATACTACTCCACTACTTACTCGTATATAATTTAAGTGTCACTGTTTTGATTTTTATAGATATTCCAATTAGAATATTTAACAACTAAACGGAGCAAAAAATAATTATTTACATGTAGCAGTAGCAGGAACTGTAACTTATTCCACAAGTCTTGTTGGTGCTAAATATTGAGTTATAATACGAGCATGACGTTGTATAAATGTTTAAAACGACTCGTAATTCAACTAATTCAAACATATTCTTAATTATACATTCAAAAGAGCCTTCCTAACCATACTATGAACACTAATCAAATTTGTTATTTTGTCTTGGTTATTTAAACATATATGGTTGTAATGATACTTAAGTGCATGTGTGTTTCTAAAATTTATAAATAGCACTGTTGTTTATTCATTTAAGGTAACAGTTATAATTGTAAGATATCGAATAGGCAGTTTCGATACTTTGCTGTTTGTTCACCCACAAAAAATATAGATATTTTTTACGATACACCAATAAAAATGCTTTTACTACTATCCTTCACAACTCAAGATAAACTTACAAAGTGTCACATTGTTCAAGAGTGCATAATTTCTTCAATTAAGTTTTAATTTCATTAAGTTAGACATAATTAATATAAATATAGGATAACTGTTTTGAATAGTTCCCAAAAAATCGTCATTTTAAGGGATAAAATACTCATTATAAATCAATTTAATTTAATTGATAATCAGCCTCCAATGAAAATAATATTTGTATAGGTTTTATGGTAAAAACAAACGGTAGTTTTATTTGTTTTAACCATTTAAGGGGCATCAGATGAAAAATCACCATTGATTTACCAAGGTAAATAGTTTGGACTCTGTAAAGGATACATATCCGTGATAGTCCAGATATTTTGCTCGTTTAGAACTATCCAAGGGTTACGCACAGCTTACAAGATTTGCTGTGGACGTGAACAACATTATATGACACAGTAAAAATTTCAACTTCATATAGTTACATGTTGCGCGATAATTTAAGTTAACATGGTACGCATGCAAGATAGTGGCATCGGTTATAAGCTGCAAATGGTCCGTGTCTTATTCATGGATAAAGAACTGAAATACCACAAAATGAAGTGTTAATCAGAAAGAAACAAGATTCGAGTAAAATAATGATTTAATTTCCATGTTAAAAGAAAATACGTCATAACATAACATTTACTAGGTAATGATTTGGCCACGGCAAAAGTTCTGTGACTTCATGCAGTAGGTTAAGAGTCCAGTCTTTTGTTATTATCACATTGATTAGCAGCTCCACCAACACTTGCCACAAAACATATATTTAAAAATAACTTGTATATTGTTATCTCATAGCAAAATTTTCGAACAGAATTACTAAAACTGAAATTTAATACAATTCTTAAGTTCTACTGCTAAGCTTGAATAGTAAATAAGACATATGAACTAACTGACTCTATCGTATATTGACTGGTTAATGAAATGCATTTTTTCAAGTGTAAATAGCCAATTATTTAATCGTATTCAGAAAATTAAAAGAATATTTTATTGTTTTGTTTGTTTAGAAAGCTAATTTAGTAATTTGGATCGTTATGTAAAAATAATAGCTTTAAAAAATTAAGTGATTTAGGCATTATGTTCTAACATTTATTAATTCTTATATAAATTTATAATGTATTCTATGTGAGCTCTTGTTTATAAAAGTCTGAGGATTTTGAATTGTTACAAGAAGATTCAAATAAACCTCTTGCTTCAGATTTTTGCTTCAATCCACTGAACAGGGTGCAACACAACAAGAAATCAAGCTTATGATAAATGCAATGAAAGTTGATATTATTAGAAAAGGTAATATTAGTATGAAGACACTTATGACTTCTCAAAAAAGAAAGCGATTTTTTTCTGAAATAACAAATAGCTTTTCTAATCTATATGAGGTGCAAATGGCATTAATACCATGATATATGTTATAGTTATAAATACATACATTTATACTTAGGCAGATGTACAAGATAAGTACTTGTGTTGCGTACTAACATCTTTGGAAAGTATGAATTGTATTTTTGGTTTAAAGACGAAGTTTAGTGGCATCATTGCTATATGAAATTACTCAGAATGTTAACTGTAAAATATTTATAAAAAATGGTGATTAAGAGAATACTAAATTTAAGTAAACATTTTTAAAAATTAATTTTAAATAAAAAAATAAATTATTGGAATTAATTCAATAAATATGATTTTAATTATTATTAGACATACTATTAAGGGTAATCAGATAGAGGGATACAGATAAAATATATCAGTAAATGAGGTTACTTTACTAACAAATGTAGTACTTTTTACCACAAGACTGTACAATATGCATTAGAAATCTTACAATATATGCAAACAGCAGCAGTAAAATTTAATTTACACTTGGTATAGGATATAATTGGCCATCATTTTGCCCTGTGTTGGGTTAGGTTAGGTGCTATAGATGAAATTTGCGTAAAATAGATTTTTAGTATTTTGTAATTTTAAATAACTTTTAACTCATGTTCTTCTCTTTTATGTCTATAACATTGTTTAATAATACATAATAATAGTTTAATACTATATTTTATTGAGACATAATACTTAATATAGTAAAGTGATATCACGTTTCTAATAAAATACAACTAATTTCTCAATGTACCATATGAGGTAAGATTTTGATTCAGTATACCCAGCAATTGAGAAAACCCCTATTAGAGAACCTATTGAATAGGCGGTTTGGTTAAATAGCACAGTACTACTAGGCCCCAAACAGGCCAAATATTGAATGGCTGACCTAACTGCTGTACCAGTTAGACTAGATCAGATAGTTGGCACTGTTCCTGGATGTAAAGGAGGATTGGGAGAACGTTAATAGTCTGCAGGCTCCTCACATATATGCTGATTGGAAACAACTAACTATACCTAAATGTTAAGGCGCTAGAATTACGATTATGTATTTGCCAAATCTTGATAAAATGTTGTATTTTGTATTTTAGTTAGCTGTGTATTAATACGAATAAAATACTGTTTAAAATAAAAAAAATATGTTAATTTATTAGAATCTTATAAATTATAATAATCTGTTTTTAGGGATGAGACTAGCGGCCTTTGAAGTGAGAGTCAAAAAGTTCATACTGAAGCATTGACATAATAGAATTAGAAGTATGTGAGCCATACTGTTTTTTTGGACTTGCTCTGTTTAAGTTGTATCTTTACACAATGTGGTTTACACAATGTAACATATAATATTAGTTTACTTTAATTTTTGAAGTCTTGTAAAATATAGATTTTATTAAAATTTTTGACTCTTTATAAAATATTATGTTGCTGTAAAAAGAATAACAGTTTTGAGTTAGTTTTTTTGGTTTTAAATAGCTTACATGAATATTTAAATGTTTTATATTAAGGGGCTGATGGCACTAAATTTAAGTATAAATTGGTGTTAGGTAATAAGATGATTGTACATAGTTGATATATTCTGTAGTTATAAGATTTGATTTTTGGTATTTCACATTCTCACTAAAGCCAAGAGAGAGAGAGAGGGTTATCTGCCCTTAGATTAAACATCATGCCACCCCAAATTCAAGCTCTCATTGGTGCTCTAAAATAAACTCTCCTCAGGCTACGGTTTCGCACCCCACAACACTCACTCACGCTTAGTTTCTCAGAGTGTAAGGTTGCGGGTCTCGTTTCCAACTCAATACTTAGTGATTGTGTGCCTCTTTAAATTCTAACAGTATCTCTTTAACTCTCTCTAACTCTGTGCTGCTCATCCAGACCTTCAAGAACCTGGTTTGTGCGGTACGTGGTTGGTCTTCTGGACTTTCGAAACGCTCGTACTTCCGCGACTACTCTTCAGTGCTTTAGAACTGTGACAAAGAAAGGTGAACTGGATTACCAAAAGTGTCTCCAACTACTCCAACTACTCCTATTGGATACGTGGTCAACCAATCTCTGTGGTGAGTCAATTCTCTCTAATTAATTATTTACGTCCTTAGTGTATTCCCCCGTCTGCTCCGGAAGATCAGTGGTCCTCCGTGTTCATTAACAGAAACACTAACATTCTCTACCCGACAACTGGCTCTTTAATAGTTACTTGTAGTTTTGTATTTTGTATACAGTACAATTCAATATCAGTACACACAAAGTCATAAAATATAATCAAATAAAGTATTGTTATGTAAGAGCGTGTAATGTGTAGTCATCAATTTTACTAGAAAGCAAACGTTTTATCAATTTCGTTAAGTGTGCTTGACCAATATCACAATGAGTTTGAGACATATTTTAAAATAATGTTTGGTGTAAATGGAAGTGTTGTATTGAAAATGTAGTTCTTAGTAATCTCTTCAAAAGTTTGTTTACCCTTTTCTACGTCACTTTTCTATGGTTAGAGTATAAATATGGGAATATTTACAAATGGTATAAATTAATATTATAAATGTTATAAAATTCGTTATACACTTTATTCTCAGGTAAAATAACAGTTACAACGCCATCAAAGATTTTATTTTCAAAACAAACGTTATTTTAACACAGTTGACAGTGAAATGTTTGTACACATGCATCCCTTGTTATTGAGCAATAGATGATCTTAAACACGTATAGCAAAGAAGGACATGAATAAAATAGGAAGCATTTCAGGTGAAATTCGTCTTCCCTCTCAGTCTCCCCATCATAAGGGAAATATACTTTCACCTTCATCGGTAAATATCCTGTATATTTTCGTAATATCCATTTACTAGCGTCAGCATAACTTAGGTATTAAAATCAGTAGTACAAAATAGAGAGTTGTGGTTAGGAAACTGAACTAAAACTATCTATTGTAGGATGAAAACTGCAGGCTATACTATAATTATTGCTTTTCTAACATTATAGTTGCTAATGAAAATGTAAACACAAAAAAATTATAGTAAACAGTTAAATTTAAAAAGTCCAAACAATAGGCACGTAAAATTTCAATTGACTTACTTAATGCACGTATTTTTAAATAAAATTTACTGTATCTAGTCTATTAATTATAAATGTTTTCATTTTTAATAAAAATATAATGTAAAGATTATTTTGTATTTGTGCCCTCTTATAAATATTATAATTTTATTCATGTTCAAACAAACTTTCTTTTAAGTAATAAATGTTTCTAAATTGAGTAGAAATTATTGACTTAAGCAGATTTGAACCACCATAATTTAATTTTCAGTAAATTCCATTATTAAATTATGTGCGTAATTAATGTTGAAGTACTGGTCCCGTATCTTTTCTGACAGTTCATTATTGCTGACGTCAATATTGAATGTGCTGTCTCAAATAAAACAGGCAGGCGAACTGAACCTGTTCCTTGACTGTACTGATTTTGAGCACTGGCGTCCGTACTGAACGTGTCGTCTTAAATAAGTGAGGCATATTTACTGTTCCCCTGTGTTCTATAACAGTTCAATATCAACAGTGTCACTGTTGTACATGTTATAAAAATAACTGAGGGCAATTTACTGAGCTTTTGTCTTGTTTAACAGCTCAGAACGTCTTGTTAGGGTAGAGAGTAAAGAATAATGGAAGATTGGGTCGTTAAATGGCAATGAAAGTGATATCCTTTCGTGCCGGGGTTAAACCAATTTTCTGAACTGGACTATGCATGGTTGAAATAGAAATGAATTAACAATTATCAAATAATGCAATAAAACTTCTTGATCTTGATTCTACATGGTAGGGTAAAGGCCTTAAACATTCTATTATATTTTATTAGCTTAATAATTTTTCATCTATTACTTTTTAAATAGTTATCAAAGGAAGGACTCAGGGAAGAAAAAATTACATTAGATGTTTAAACATTTATGCGTTTGAAAATATGTAGTTCTTATTAATAATTTTAATTAATAATACTACTTAAATGCTTATAATCATGAAATGATATGTTACTGGATGTACTTGTGTGTTTCGTCAAATGGTAAATATTATAAGTAATTACATGCTGCTGTTGAAAAATTGGCGAAACACCGTTATGAAACTATCCAATCAATAATGGACGAGTCCAGCAAGGACTTCTCACCAAGTCGAATCGTTCGATTCGTTCTGGACAACTGCAACGGCGTGCCGGCTATAGTGTCACATAACTATACGAATTTGATGGACAGATTCGACGGAGGGAAGAGTTTCATGGACTACATCGCCTATCTGAAACTTCTGCCCGGGTCTCAGCGCTGCTGCAAGAGGGACTGTGGTCAAGTGGGATCGACCGTACACATCGATGCAACCGGATCACCGAAAGGTATGTGTAACTCACTCTTGCTTCGAAGCGGCAAAGGGATGACATTTAAAATCTTTGAATGTAGTAGAATGTTTTACCCGTTTTAGTGCAAACTGTTTTGTCCAGGTATCTACTGTGCGAAGCACGTGCGGGAACTTGGGCTGACCGATCAAGTACTTCTGTACAATCCACTACTCGTTTCCTTCACGGCACATGTGAATAGATTCGTTCTCTCCGCGATGGACATCTGTGAAGTGTACGGCCCGAGGTGGGGATACTACAACCCTCTGTCACCGACGCCACTGCCGAAGAAATGGACTCCTCTTTGTAAGAAGTACCATCCACGTGGTTTGAAATCAACACGGCCTTCGGAGAGGTACGTCGAGACAGCTACCAACGTTCTTGACTGCGGAGTGGAACACAGTCGCCCAAACAGGCATGCTATCGGCATCGACTGGCGACACTCGATCACCTGCTGTCTTTTCAAAACTTTCTTGAAAAGAACGGGCAAGAACAGACTCTGTGAATTCCATTACGGTCAAAGGCCGTCTCCTGAGGATTTACCTCACAGTTGGCCACGCTTTGATATATAGACATTTGTAAGAATAAAAACGATTGTACTTGTAACACTAGACTATTCATTTCTTTCCCCGAGTATACTGTATAATATGACGAATCGTCCACCAACAAAACGTCCAGTGACTGCTAAAACCTATTAGAAGTTGACATTCTTCAATGAACCTAACCTCAAATACACGTTGTGACCGTCCCTTCTGGGATCTGACCTGCGACTGATACGTTCCCCCTCCATTCCACCACATTTTCCGCGTTGCTATTGGTTGTTCCTGGTGAAACGTCACACATTCTACCCCCTCCCTACCTTTCGACCAATAGGGCACCGGGAGGTGGGGATATTGTGTGGATTTTTCCATATATACAGCATCGGTCTCGCGCGCGACTCATTAGCTTCTTGTCCATTAAATAAGGAGGAGATAAGAGTAAGAAGGGGCTGACGCGAAGCTAATGGCGAAAAATGGAAATATAAAGATGATGTCAGTATTCCTGCACGAACATGTCACACGGTTCTCACAGTAAATTTTCAGAAAGTTTTGCCAGAGCCTGTCGGCCAGTGCGTCTACTTTTTACTGGATTCACTTCATAATCACGTGACGTCATGCGATGACGTCATCCGTCCTGCACGAACGTATCAGACAGATCTCTCTGTATATTTTCAGAAAGTTTTGCCAGAGCCTGTCGGCCAGCGCGTCTACTTTTTACTGAACTCACTTCATAGTCGAGTGACGTCATGCGTCCTGCACGAACATATACAAGAGGTCTCGCAGTAGGTGTTTAGGAAGCTTAACCGGGCCTGCTGGTAAGCGCGTCTCATTCTACCTGGTTTAGTTCAGGACGGTCTTATAAGATTTTGTCTAGTGTTATATTGTGAAATCTCCCATTTGAAATGAAAAGTTACGATCAGGCGGTACTAATCACCACCTGGGTTTTACCCTGCATCGTTCTTTTATTGCTGGTTTTCATGGTTTACTTTTTATACAAGATAACAAAGAGCGTGGAGAAAATCAGTGATTCCGCCACGAAAGTGATACATCGTGTCAGCGAAGCTGCTGAACCGACACTGACTGGATTGAGTTCCATATTGTCTACGATCATCAGTGCCGCTTCAGCTATCGCATAGAGGAAGGAGGAAGGTGAAGATTGGGGTAGTCAAAATATACCATTCCGCGTTATGCGTTTGAAATAAGAAAAACGTTTATTATATTACAAAATACGGTTTTCAGAAGATCGTAGTGCTCACCAGGTCTTTTTCCTCCAAAGCGTCTGTGACGAGTCTGGGGTCACCAAATACGTATACGGTGTTGAATGTGCCATCTCGTGAGTTATACGTATACAACTTGTAGTCGGGTTGTTCTGAAAACACCCGAGTTCGGTGGATACGCGATACCGGTCCGTCAATATTCCTGAAGTCTTTTATCCACTGTCCGTTAAATCGAAAGTAGTATGTACGCAGACGTCCGTATTTGTGATTCGCACGGCTTGCGTGGCTCTCAGACAAAACGCCGAGATCCATGAGACGCCGTGTCCTTTTCTCATCGTTGAGAACGTCCAAGACGTCGAATAACGCTCTATTGCTGGACACACTGGTCGGTTTAGGTGTTTTGCTGTACATCTCGTAGATACGCAAAAGATTCTGCACCTCGTCTCTGGTTGCAAACGGCGTAGATCTGTCACCGGAGAAATTGTACGAGACACCTAAACACCTGTAAAGACTGAGTATTTGTCGTGTCTGTGGAGGATACAAGACACCGGAAGGATTGTACACGTTGTCCATCGAATTCTTGGTGTTGTGAAAGATGGTAAGTCCAAGTGTTATGATAACTGAACGCATCATCTCGTCAAAACGGACAAGACAGGATTTAGTCACTGGTTCTGTTTCGGTGAAGAACACCGCTGTGTATCCGACGCTCGTAGACTCTCCGGCTATGCTGGTTGCTGTTGAAAACAAATTCCTTTTCATTTGCAGATACTGCCCGATAGGTTGTCTTGACACGAACGAACAATTGTTCATCACCAATTGAATGGGAACGTTGTACGAAGCGGGTGTGTGTTGATCGAAATACGGACGCAGGTCTTTGATCAAAGCCAAACCTTTTTGTCCAAAACTATTCACTACCTTCACACCGTCGTACTTGTCGGACTTCCCACGTACTCTCACGTCTATCGTAACCACACGTTCTTCCGCATTTACTTGGAACGCGGTTACGTTCGTTTCATAGTGATCCAGTACGTCGCAAGGGTTCACTTCGGGCTTACAGACAAAGCTGTACGAGTCTTCCGTCACACGCACGGCATTTGAAGTGTTTGGCGGTGTCCGATCGGTCAGCCCCGTTTTACCTCTCAGCCTGTACAGAGACCTCAACAACACAGCGTCATTTCTCATAAAATACACGTGGTAGTTTCCGTCTTCACTCCGTATGACGGAGAGTTTACGAAACGGTGGAAAGGATATCGTATCTCCATGAGGTGACAGATACGGATTTCTTTTGCTCGAAGTGTCGTTTCTATTTGAATAGCACGCGTCACCATTTACATTCACCATTCTCGTGTCTGGCGATTCTCGTAACATTTCAGCCACGTCGGTTTCACTATATTCTTCGCCGTCTTTTTTTCTTATCGTGCAGACCATGAACAGTACAGTCGTAGGATTTCCATTTACGTCCCAACAACACACAGCTGCCGCATTCCGCGGTGGTGGAACGATTATGTCAAGCCCCGATTTTGTTCTATCGACGAAGGTGAGTGAGAAGCTGTAGCTATAAGCGAGGCTAAGGTCTACGGACTCGTCTAGCACGTTCGCATCTTCAACGTTGTAACCATCTACATCGGCGAATATGGTGCGGAGCATGTAGAAATTGGCCACCGAATAGTCTGTGTTGTCTTGTGGTTGAGGACAGTTCGTTAGTTCTGCGCGGAGTCTGATAAAGTCCCTGAGCGTTACCCATTTCGGTAATCCAAATCGCTCAGCCACTTGTGTCGCCGTCGCATCTTCGTACTCGTCTGGATTCACGAAAATGTTGAATCCGCGTATCAATTCAGCAGCTCGCTGGTAATAGACGTTGATGCAGGCTGATTTCCGTGCATTCACAGAAACACTCCTTTTCGCTGGTGCAGTATAGTCAGTGTACTGGTCGATGTGTTTCGCCAACAGAGAGGAATTATCAGTTGTGTCGTAGTTGCTGTTTTTGCATGGTTTCGTAAACCACATTTCGATCAGAGTATTGGTTCTGGCTATAACGTCATTTTTCCCTAAACCAGGAACAGACGACAACAATCTCGTGGTGACGTTATCAGTTGCTGCCAACATTTCTAATTCGTCTCTGCTGAAATACAAGCAATCCACGTCAGCCAAATGTCTAGCAACGGTATTGCCGACCGAATCTCTGAGGGTGTCGAACATCGTCTCTTCGCAGTGGTAACGTAACAGCGGCACACCTTCGTAGTAGTATATGCACAAGTAGTTTCCCACCAATTTCATCCAAGCAAAACGGTGACAACGTGTCTTGAGAAATATAAGGAATCCCAGAAATTGTTTTCGTGGCAGCTTCCACGTTGTGACGGCGTTGTTGATAACTAAGTGCATCCATTCGTCTGTGACGACATTTCCATCTGTCGTCGTTTCATTGCGACACACTGTTAACTCGGTAAACTCTGATTTCCTTCTCTCGAGGCTCTCGATTCCTACTTCCACCGCCTCCACGATTTTGTGCACATGACCGTACGAGACTGTAACTCGTTCCGTAAACAACATATTTTTGCCAGCGGTTGATATATTTCCCATATACTTCATACAGATGAATCCTGAAGCGTCACGTGGAACGGTTTTTGAAGATTCCGCGTGGACGTGTTCCACCTGAAGTTTCTGTACGGTTTTAGACAGCACGTGAATCAGTGGTAAGTAGGATACGGATACTTGGTTGAACGTGGATGGACCGTTACGTTCTCCCTGTTCGAGTTTTTCCATTAGACCTACGGTCTTTACGTCTTTGCTGCCTAGTATCGTGTGGCTGGGCTTATCCACAACGTGCTTTTTCGACACGTTGCACGCCCGAACAGTGGCATCAGACCGATTCTTATCGTTCTCATTGGATCCAGTATTTTCATTGACGCTGTTTCGACGTTTCCTCTTTCTACACGATCCTCTTTCGGTCTTGTTCCCTAGCACGTCATCTGTGAACTCCTGAATTCCAGTCGCTTCGGTCTTAGGACACGATACGGCTTTTTTATGAGACCTTATTGAATGCGGTTTGATTCTTCTCACGTTCTTACGTCGTTGTGTTTCTACCAAATACCCAGTAGACATCCCACCGGTGCACATTTTCAACTTTTGCTCGTTCTGCTTTTTAGTCTCCGATTTTGATTTCGGATAGCTAAGTCGCTGTGAAATGCCGAAATTTATCTTACCTACCATTAGTGAGCTGTTCCATATGGGATTACTCATTGCGTCCGATGGTAGTTTGTCGAGAAACGTATTAAGTCCTATGCTGTAATTCGTATAGATTTTGTTTTTGAAATTATCAATCCCCGCCAATCCTTGATTCTTTACAGACGCAAAAAAGTCTTTGATCAGTTGCATGTCTAATGTGTAGCAGCTCCAGTTTTTCATACACTCCTTGTACAACTGCAGCATCACGTTGGACGTGACTTCTGTCACTTCGTTTCCATCTCGGTCGTTCACTCTCAGTTGTCCACATCTGTCCGTAAACAATTTCACACCTCTGTTACAAGCGTTGTCGTAGAAATATGCAACGGTCTCGTCTCCTCTGTACTTGCTCTTACTGTTATGGCAGATCTTATTGTTATTAGACTCACGAAACACTGAGTAGTAAAACGTTCCATTCACCAGGAACGATCCGGAATATACTTTGTGAAGATATTCGGAGTCGTAAATGTCCGAAATGCGCGTGTCGATCATTGCTGATAAGTTCTCGAGTACTTTTCGCTCCAACTGCGAACCAATCATTATTGGAATCGCATTACACACGTGATCGCATTCTTCGTACAGCGGTGAGCCGGCGACGTCCAAACCATCGCCTGGCGCGTTGGTCTTTCTGTAAAGGAACATACAACAGGAGTAGTGAGCCGGTAATCCGGTGTCACCGGACACGTTGTACAACATGTATTCCAACACATCCCTCAAACAGTCCGTTGTTTTGAATCGTTCCTTATTTTCACTTTCCTCGGTGTAGTAGTGACTGAATTTTTGGCGCTTCTTGTGTTCCTCGACTGCCGATACCATACGTCGGTAGACATGGTTGTTTTCACAAATTCCATATTCACAGTAGTCATCGAATTTTCTATGAGGCTCGTGAAAAAAGTAGTAATCGTATATGTCGACGACATTCATTCCGAAGCCACTGGCCGCGATTGAAGAAGAGATCTTTCCAGGTGAACGGCGCACACTGTCATAAGTGACCTCGATGAATGTTCTCTGTTTATTGTTACAAGTCCTTCCGACGATTGTTCTGTTCGAAATAGACCCGGTGGTATGTCGTCGTAGGTGATATCACCGGGTTTTCTGTCGAGGACTTTTTAGATTATAGAACCGCGTGTAGAAAAACGTTAAACGGGCTTATAGTACTGCAGTGATGGCAGCGCATCTAGGTTCGGGCATTGTATTGAGAACCTATTTTGATAACAGAAAGAACAAAGTACTACGCACTATTTTCGATAAAGGACATATGTACTATCAAAGTATATCCGACTACGTACCTCCTCTGTTCTTAAGTGTCAACTACGAAGAAGCAGCATTCACTAGACCCTGTTTTACGGGCTCTTCAACGGAGGAAAACAATTGTACTTTTACGGGTATTTTTAAAACAGATGACCTCTTTCAAGACAACATCAGGTTTTTACAATCCCTTCTGTCACTGGCGGATTGTTGTTATGACGCCTGCCAAGTCACCTTCTTGCGTCTAGAAACGGTTGGTGATTTTCAACGCGTCTTTCAACAAGTCTACCCCTTATGGAGTGTCGGCGTGGGTGCACTCGTGAGGCTCACTTTCTCTACGTGGTTCAAGCGTAACCGCGCACTTAAGTTGCTGGCATCTAACGCCGCTAACAACCACGATGTGTATGCAATCAACTACGCTGCAAACTGCAGCACGATGACAATTCTAGACTATCTAGAACCGTTATTCGCACACTGTTCCAAGATGGCTAAAGCGAACGGTCAAGACATCGAGAACTGGCAGCGAACGGTGGGTCTGAACACGTCTACGAAGAAACTGTCACTGGCAGCCGCAATCAGCACTACAGAGATGTTTGAAATCAATTACTGCGTCATTGACGAACCCCCTGACGTGAACAGGTTGATTGGCTGTGATAGCGCATCTAACGCCCTGTGCAGCGATTTTGAATCCGCATATTCGTGTTCTAGTACTGCCACGTCCAAACGTACATGCGGCTCACAGAAGAAACGAACTTCCAATCTACCTGCGGGTAACTGCAGCAACCTGACTGACGGCCCAACGACCACTCTCGATCTCGACGGCAACGGGGATCGACACAAGAGCAAGCAACTGACAACGTCAATATTAGAAAAACAGAGGGCGATGTGTGGACCACTCACTGTACACGACGTCCGTCCGTTCTTCTCAATGTTGAACGCCAAACGCCTGTCACGACTCTCACTGGATCAACTCGAAGAACTGCCCGTTGTCGTGATTCGGTGTGAGCAACACTTCTGTGCCATCGCGTGTTGTGTGACCGACCGTACGGACAAGCAGCCAACTGTTATGCACGTGTACTATTGCTGGGATGAAAGTGTCCACGAGTTTCTGCAAATGTTCGCTACCTCTTACAACGCATACAGTAAAAACAATCACGTCTTGGTCGCTGTTTCACAACCGTGTTCAGAAGACATCGAGGCTCGCCTCAGGATGCTTGAGGATCTGAAAAAAGTCATATGGAAAGATAACATGAACACCTATGTTCGACTAGCAATTAACGAAGCGTACGATGAGGACCTCTTGGCTCGCAATTTCTACGAACCTCTGGTGTTTCGTGGCCGACGTCATGCCGCCGACTTAGAAACAGAAATAAAGTGTTCTCTCAAATCATCTGAAGGTTCTGGGTCCACAGATATGTTCCGAAATTCGATTTCACTCGACTGTGCCAGGTTATGCAACGATCTAGACTCGACCGTATGTAAGTTCGCACGAGCATATCACTGTTTACTGAACGACTCGTCCTTGACCTGTAATGGGTCCATCCGCATAGACCAACAGTCGATCAAAGGAAATGCAGAACTGAAACAAAACGCCCTCAGGTTGATGGAACACAGACAGAACCTGTGCGCCGGTCTAGTTTTCAACTTTCGTTCAGAGCGTATATTAGACATCGCCTCCAGCATGGCCAGCGAACTGCGTCTCGGTCTGCTGGACGTTTTCGGCCTTAGATACACCGACCCACCGGAGGCGTTCAAGCCGCAGCGTGCATCCAAAGCCTCAAACGATGACCTGGTGTTCGATTCTCTAAGAGCTTCAAATTACGTATTCGTTGAAACACTGATCGACTTGTCACTGTACTTTGGCGGTGCCTGTGGATCCGTATCCAATGAGCTTTTTGTCAAAGAGAACGGTATAGAACCACTGGCTCAGTTCCAGAGAGGCATGTACAGAAACAACATGATTGAGTTTGATTTGAAGTCCGCCTACCCTACTGTGGCCGCCCTCTATAACATCTCACCTGAAACGACGGCTATCGTCGAAAGACAGGTGCTGAAGAAACTGAACGAACGATTAGAAGCACTTACATCATACGATTCCACGTTTTCACGACAGCCACAACAAAATGTCATGACTTGTGTGTACAATCAAATCGGACACGTCAACGACGTAGACAGCAACTTTGTAATTGTATCTCTCAAACCGGAAATCTACGTTGGCTCTTTGGCAAGACTGATGGAACGACTCGTTCTCAAACGCAAGAACAAACACGTACTGATGAACCTATTTTACAAGAAACTCGCCAACGTCATCTACGGTTGTACCGATAAGTCTACGTCCCAGTTCAACGACTTGCTGTCACCCCAATGCGCATCGGCTATCAGGTCCCTGTGTAAAAGTGTTATGTCGAGGACGCTGCAGAATTTGCCTCAGGAAAATATCCTACTCGTACAGACCGACGGAGCGTTGGTACACACTGGCTTGCAGGATACGGACGTTACAAGGAAGGAACTGGAGATCGTCATACGTACGTCCATCGACGCAGTTGTCACAGACGTAGGAAATGTCACGACCGCGGTACGACTAGAACCACGTATACGTAAAGTCGACTTCTGTCTGGTGATTGATCAGAACCGACAGCTCATACTTTACACCGATGGCAAAACCACTTCTAAGGGACAAGAGAGACAAACGTCCTGCACGGAGATATACTTAAGTCATAACGGAGTGAGAGTTGTGGACACGCTGTTGCCAGTGATCGCCAGGTACCTGAGAGACAACATCGATACAAAGATAAGCGTGGCAATCGAGCTGAACAACTTACTGCACTTGTGTATCACCCACCTCAGGACATTACACAACGACCGCTCCGTAGATTGGTTCACCACCACTCGTATACCTACAACGAACGAGAGAATGTACAGCGAGAGAAACCAAGTTCTTTTGACCAAATTGCCACTCAGAAGCTACACTTCCGATCTGTGCCAAAAAAAGCTAGTTGACACATCGACCGTTAGGTTCGGTGACAAAATCGCCATTTGGCCTGTACTCGTCTGCAGCAATGGAGAATTCTTCGATGACTTTCGCATCTCAAGACCTTCTTACAATTCAGCCTTGCGACCGGGCTACGTCTTCATCATGAAAAACTTCTTGCAATACTGGGTCAAGTGGGTGTTTACGATACGAGATGAGAACCACGATGAAATAAAGCTAATGCGTATGTTCCACGCGATATGTAAAAAGTACGAGCGAGACCTCGTTGTCCGATGACTAGTCATTCATCTACGGAATTCGGTACATGTTTTAGCCCATCGCATTGTATCTGTGCGTTCATTTAGAAACATTGGACATCACTATGAGTATGGACGAAGTCGAGGGTACGCTTAGTTTTGATAACCAATTCAATACATACAACGATCCAAGCAGATCGTCTCCAACGTCTATTAATCATTCACGTCAATGTAAATACAAGAAAGATAATTCCATTGAAGCTCTTATAACTGACATCGTCGATAAGAACCCAAGATTGATTTCTGCTAACTTCTTCAAACGTGGTAATACAAATGGTTTGTGTTCCCTTACTGGTTTCAGATACGAAATATCACTCGCATTCAGTACCATAAAATGTTTCGGTTGTAAGCGTAACATTCGAAGCAGTTTTCACGGTTGTAAGACTTATGATCTTTTTGACAGAAATCAATGGCTGGGGAAACATCAAAACGGCATATTCAGAACCATCAGGTGTCGAAACTTCAAGACATTTACAAAAAAGCTAGGCTACAAACTACCTTACCATATCATCACTGGATGGAACTTACAAGCACCGCAATGTCAGAGTGTGGTCTTCATGGACATTCTGTAGTCAGTCTATTCGTTGTGAAAATAAATATACTTTACAGTTGGTTTTTTCGTGTTCATGAACACTATGAATCCCTTTCAATCTTGGCTCACGACTTGGTTCGTGGACATAGTGTTGAACCACGTTTGTTCTAAGTATTACATTGATAATTTTATCACACGCCTTAAAACATGGTTCATCACCATGTCCACGTTCCAAGTGAATCCACAGACAAAACCTGACCAGAGGTGGTTCGTGAACCAAGTGAAGAACCAAAACAAAATAAGCAGGTCTAGTTGTGTGTTTTGTAGTGTTCAATCGGTTGCCCATCGGTTACTGGAATCCGAAAACAATCTACGAGTCAGATTCGTCATTGTTACGGTGGAAACAAGAAGCAAAAAAAACTTGAGAGTACATTAAAATAATAATAATCTTTGTTTCTCGAAAACAAATAAATACAATAAGCATATATTTTTATATTATTCTATTTTCAAACATTTCACCCCCCCCCTCAAACTTAAATTCAAATACTATGTTTTCTCAGGACTTAGAATCATATTATTCTCGAAAATCACCATCTCAGGGCTTGCAAATCCAAATAAATATTGCATTCAATATCCTTCCGCAAATGATGTGATATTACCATAAAAGCTTCCATTATACAAGCCATTAATATATACCAAAAATAGGGTTGCTCCTAAACTATGCCATGTCACGCTTACCTACTGTCGAGTACTCACGAGTCTGGGAGCGAGGATTGCAGGCGCCAGGGAAAGACAGCGCTAAATTATCGGCTAGTGTTGGGCGAGTTGCGTTCTGGTCGCTCCCATACTCGTGAGTACTGGGCAGTAATGTATTATTCACTCTAACACACTGTTTTCATTCCGATAGATGACTTACAAACCAATCGTGGACAACTCCCCTTACGCCACAGTTATATAACATTATCAAATGCTTTGGTGATATCTAGATATAAGCCAATAACCTTTTTGCCGTTATTCACACCATTACTTACTTTATCCATAAAATCAAGTAAAGCATTCTCAGTCTTCTTACCTTTTCTAAAACCAAATTGATTTGCACTAAAAAAACGAGGTATCTTCAAGAAATTTTAATAATTTTTGTTTCATATTTTTTTTCACAAATGTTGATAGTAATGATATAGGTCTGTAGTTACAAATATCAGTTTTAGAAATCTTTTTATATATTGGCAAAACTATAGCCTCTTTCAGGTTTTCAGGAAAAACTCCTGTTTGGAAACTTAAATTGACTAAATAGAATAAAACACTTAACGTCTTCATATAAATGTCTTGTACAAGCGATGTGCTTATTCCATCTATACCCGGTGATGTCCCATTTTTCAGTGAATAAATAGCTAATTTCAACTCGCTAACTGTTGCTGGTCAAAAAACACTGACTGTGAAATACATTTTGTTCTATAACAATTTCGTTTATTAAATGTGTAAAAGTTATTTGGTTTCTCTAAATTCTAACATAACTCACCAGCAACTGAGAAAAATAATTAGTAAACTAATTGGCAACTAATTCAGGATCGTTTACGACTTGATCATTTATTTTCAAAACAATGGATTCATCATTAAACCTTTTCTGGCACGTAACTTCATTAATAATTTGCCAAGTGTTTTTTCGAGTTTCCACTATATTTATTAAAGGCCACGGCAGTAGTTATTTTTCAATTCCCTAATCTCTTGCGGCAGAGTGTATTCCTATATTGTTTATAATAGACACTCAACAAATTGTTTTCAGGTTAGATTTCAAACTTTTTAAATAAGTTGTTTCTAGTTTTAATTCGTTTGCAAATAGATGAATTAATCCACGGTTTCAGTTTAGCAATTTTCAAGTTCGATTGCTTATATTCTACTTTACTATTTACTATTGCACAATTGAGTATCATTAAAAAGATCAAATGTGTGAGAAGCATTTTGTTGTTGGTAAACACCGCTCCACTCAACCTGATTCAGCTAATTGTTGAGCTGCTCATAATTGTTGCGATAAAACGGTCGCGTGACCTTGCCATTGACCGACGGTGGTAAGAGGCCTCTCCACGCAGACACACAGCTGTTGTAAAGTGATCCGTTACATGTGTTTCAATTACAACAGACTCAAACCGTAATTGTTCATTGTTTGAATGTTTTTCCAAAATATGGTCAATACATGTCTCAGTACTTTTACTAACCCGTGTTGCAGTATTTATTAACGAATTTATTCCATTATAAGCTAAGACAATTTTATAATCATCAACTGAAACATCATCACTCAAAATATTTATGTTCATATCTCCTACAATTAAATTATTTTTACTTATTATGATAAAAATGTTTCTCTTTTAAAAACAGTTTCAATTCATTTATAAACAAATGTTCCTCACATCGGTGTCGTATGTATAGTGCTATTAAAGTAAAATTAAATCCAATTTCTTTGAAATGGATCAAAATAGCATCGGATGGCTTAAATGTTAACGGCTGAACATCCAATACAGTTATGCTATTGTGTACAGAAACAGCTACACGACCAGATTTATAGACCTCATTAGTTTTAACATGTAAATAACAATTGAAATCAACAATAGATTGTTTTTGCTCACAAGATAATTTAGTAACGGCATTCATAATGTTTTGCAGTGGGACATTGCCCTCTGTGGCCTGAAGGTCAAACTTGGTGCTGCTCCGTCTCTCTTCACTGCACTTATTTATTTATTCTTTCAACGTCAATGGCAATATACATACAACTAGTAATTAATAACTTAGAAAGAAAGGTTTAACATAATTAGAATTTGTATTGGTTATCACATTAGCAAAAATTACAAGACTAGAGAATGGTAAATCATAACAGTAACACATAGATGATTTGATAGTTAAAATGAGATCAACGGGCACGACGAGCTGCAATACAATTCAAGTCGTGCACAACGCATGCAATGGCATTGTTCACGACGCCAAACCAGGCCAGCACTGCTCAATGTCAGCTTTACTGCACTTCACACAGGTCTCACGGACGTCCTTGTTGCAGTCACGACACGACACTTTCATTTGTTTTACAGTTAAGGACTTATTACACGCACCGCACATCGCCATTTTGTAGGTTATGTCACAAGGAAACAACACTCAGAAAACTATCAAACCAATTTGAAAGAAGTTTTTCTCAACGAATGTAGTACAGATCGTATTTTGACGAAGCCTACACGTGTCTATAACAAAATGTTCTAAATCAAATTTAAAGTATTTCATAATTTGTATATATAAATGCAAAGCGGATGTCAAAAGGCCTGAACAATGTACGTTCGGAGGCTCATATTCCAACCAATGGTGTGCGTTGGATGTCATAATCTCTGAACAGTGTACAATCGGCCAACCAATGGCATGCGGCGGATACTATGAACAGTATACGGTCCGGAGTTCGATATTTCAACCAATGGCGTTCGGAGGAGATACATTTGCCTGAACGTGATGCATACGGAGGTCTCATTTTAGGAGCCTCCGTGTGGAGTACCGCATGTCTGATCTAGTCACCGAAAGAGTTGGATAGTCATGATGTATATGTCTATATATTACAACATTTAAGCCATGTAGGGAAAAGTAGTTTTCCCATACATGTATCACGTCATTTTTAATAAAATGTTTGTATACACTAAATTTAGAGTAATGCAAGACATTAAAAACCTTCTCAGTTTAGATTAAGATAAGAAAACTAAAGTCAAGAGTTGAGTATATAACTAATGTATATTTAGTTATATACTCAACACCTATCATTACCATTGTACGTGTATAGGTGGGTGGGTGGGTACGTCTGTTTGTTTGTTCCTCTGTGTATATGTTCGACTTTCCAAACTTCAATTTAGCCAGCTCATATTGCCGTCAAATCTCCAAAGGAGGAGGTGTCGCAATTTTCCTGAAACAAAATTATGCTTTCGACACGCTCATTCAGCCTCGCAATGCAAATTTTGAACACAAATTTGAGTTTTGCATCTTGAATATTCTTTTAACTTGTCGTGCATTACCGGTTTTCACTACGTATTGTGCCCAAAAATCTTAAAAAAAAAAAAAAATATATAAAATATGTCATATGTCGGGATCATAGTACATTTTTGACCATGGATAGGGTCATGATAATCTGTTATGTTTGAAAAAAAAACTTTAAGATAATAAATTAGATTATAAAATATACATTCCTGAAATAGATTAAATATAGCAACAAAATTTTAAACTAGAATATCATAATAAGTAAATAATAAACTAATTATATTTTCCAAGCTTTTACTGAAAGGGGTTGTATTTAATTTTTAACATTATGAATACAAACATATATAATTACATAATTAAATATATAAAAATAATTTTGTAGATTTTAGTTATTGTTTGGGTTTGTTTGGCCATCCCTCCGAACATAACGTACACGTGTATGAACTGTTTCGATGACCAAGAAAACGCATATCATCCTCTTGTCATAACGGTTGTTCTTATATGAACACCATAATCAGTTATGCTGTTCAGGAATAATTAATTGTTATTATTTTCCACAGTTTTTCTTTTCTATTTACCCCTTCCTCTAAGTATACGTTTAAAAAAAATCTTTTCTAAGTATATATGTTGAGATATTTTGTCAATTAATTTATTTGTTCTGTACTATTTTTGGCTCCTGATGTTTTTATCTTATTTTTATGCAAAATATGTCATTTAGGCTATTGTTTTACGTTATCGTTCTCCATTAGACTTTCAGCTAACATTCAATAACAACGTGTGCTAATTTTATGTTTAATTATTATTTTGAGAAATAGTAATAATATTAATCTGTAAAGATTTGGATTTCATTTTAATTATTTTTTATATTTATTTGTATCTAATAAAAAACTTGAAAATCTTATATATCGTTTTATAATTACTATATTGTTGTTTGTTGTGGCTTGTTTGTAGCATAAAGAAAAATTAAATAGTTCATTTATTCCGGTGCATGTCTTTTGTATTTCTATCTATGCTTTTTGAATTTGGGTTTAGGCCTGAATTGTAACTTTTTAAAAATAAAAAATATTAAAAAACTTTTTAATAATTTACCTTCGGAAGACAATGTTTTTGTAAATTCAGACTTTATGGAGAATCATATACGAGTAGCTTAATCTGTTTTTACATTAAATAAATTATAATTAATTTATATCGTTTTACAAAATTTACTATCGTTGCAAATCTTGAAATATTTTTAGTTAATTTTACATTTAGCTTAGTAAAAGACTATATTTGGATGTTTTTAAAAATATAGATCCATCTTCTTATTATTGTTTTAATATATTAAAGACTCGATTGTTTTATTTTAATAATTTTGCTTTAATGGCTTGACATATTGTGAAATCATAATTTACATTATGATAAAAAAAATTAGGAGTTAAGAAATAAATAAATGATTTACAAATTAATGATAAATGGAAACAAACTGTATTTTTCCCTGTAGGATGTGTCAACACACTTCCAATAAACTCTTTGATGTTGTTCCCTAGGCCAAAAGGAGCCAAAAAGTATGTAATGTTATGTCTATATCTGTCCGATCTTCCTTTCTCTTCAATAAAAGTCTGTCTGTAGGTGTTGGATTTTTTAAAAAAATATTATATTTTATATAATGCCAAACAAAATTAAAAAAACTTAAGTATAACCTTTGTTACAATTTTATTTATCGATAAATACATTTTAATCAAGTTTGTGTTATGATTTTTTTAAATGGCGGCCATTTCAAATAGTTGAAATGTACTAGAGTAACTTTTAAAAGGTGATTTAAAACAAATGTAATGATTTGTCAAGTTTTATATTTAAATTATAAGTTTTGTCATGAATTATAAGTTAATGAATTATTTTAATACTAACAAAATGTCAAATAATATTATTTGATATTCTAAGTTAACAATATAAAAATACAATCTTCGGGAAGTAACTGGTAATGGAAATGTAATGAGGGGGAAACGGAAGCTAGCAAGATCAGATGCAAAGTGGTTTTGAAAGTATGATTTAAGCTTACCGTAGTTTAATCCTCAAGTTTTCCTACGAATATTTGATTCCGTTAACTCAAAACTTGTATCTTTTTAGTAAATTCTGACTGAGGTAACGAAAACAATTTAGAAATAGTTCTATTGATTTATTATTTTACCGTGAAAAAAGCTCTTTTTTAATTATTTTTTGTAAGTAGGAAAAATAATTATTCTTTCGCGTACTATCAGTTTTGACAAATTTATACGATAATATTTGTGTGTAATACCACTTAATTGTTCGTTTATGTACAAAAATAAATTATATTATTCCCTGGTTCCCATAAATAATTTAATTTGTCTGTTTTTATCACCTTGTTATGTATATATTTACCTCATGAGATTTTGTAAACTCTCCAAATATATATTTTTTTAAATTTACTTTTATAAAAATACAATTAAAAAAAAAGAAGAAAAATACCCCTGACATTAATCTCGTATGTAAATTTGAAGTCTTTTTTTTATTTACCCTAAGATATATCCTCAGAATATTAGATACGTTTGTTGTAAATTTCTATCACTGTGAACATCTAGATAAACACATAACATTTTGCTTGTTAAAATAAAGTAAAAAATAGGTTACATTGAACTAATTAGATATAATAGTGAACACTTAAAAATTATATTTCTAGCAGAATAATTTAAAGATCAGGAAAAATATAATTTAATGTTCATTATACTAAAAATTACGTCAGTAAACAGCACATAAAATATTTGTAAATGATGTTTAATTACGTATACTAAAGATATTATTCACAATCAAATACTAGGTAATATAACAATGGTAAGTATATAAGTCTGTTTGTTGTTTGATATTAATTACTATATGAACATTTTCCCACGGATAGATTCAAACAAGATTTATGTTAATAGATTAATAATGAAGTAATTATATTGGTTTTAGTAATATATATCTGTAATCCAGTCATAAAACCGCTTACAATTTAATTTAATTATTTATTTTACTTAAAAATGACCTTTGAAATTAATTGTCTGCCATCATCTGGTACTCCCTTTCAATTTTCAATAACTGCACTTAAAAAATAAAACCAATAAGATTATTTAGGTAATTGAATAGTCGAAAGTTGTTTTAAGATATTAATCTATGAAACAAAAAATTGGAACCATAAAATAAATTGTACTGTTATGTATATTTTATTAACTACTATTTATATCACTTATCAACATCAGCATTTTATATATTTGGAGTAAAACTAATAACAACATTTTGTAATTAGATTAATATATATTTACATGCTATAGAATCGCTTTAAGTAGTTATGTATCATAGGTGTAAATGTTTATCACTATTTACATAAATTTTAACTAAAAGGCTATATTTTTAGTCTAATAGTGGTATAATAGCCAATGTTACACTTAAATTTACTTAACATATATATATATATATATATATATATATATATATATATTACACAATAATCATCAACATGTAATCAGAGAATGGTCATTTTTAAAACAAATTGCAAAGCGACCTCGTTTTATTTTCATGTTGTCCAAATGTGTCCAAAACAAATTTTAGTTTACTTCTCGTAACATTTTAGATTTTTTAGATATTTAGTTGTACGTTATCTATAAAAAAAATGAAAGCGAAATGGAATAAAAATTTTTATTTTAACTCTTTGAACCATTTGTCAATTAAGCAATAGTCAAGTGTCAGTACTAAATGTGTTTAAAACAACTCACTCCCAATCTAACAGAGTGCCCAACGCTGTCTTTGGCTGTTGTCAGCTAATTGGATATAAATTTGCTCAATGTAGCAATGGTCAAGGATCAATGCTAAGCGTGTAAATAAGAAACTTATCTCCAATCTTAACGATTGACCAACGTTATATGTTGTCTGTGGTTTAAACTTGGACAACCCTTGCTCACTGTAGCAATGGTCAAGTGGCAATGTTAAGTTTGTAAACAAACAGCTCCTCTCGAATCTAACGGAGTGCACATGAGTGACTGTGGTTGTGGTATTGAAGGTTACTTAGACACAACTTTGGTCAGTGTTGGGATTATTAAGAGGGTTAGAGATTTAGATAGCAAATCAGTTGACAGGAGTAAATAAATACATTGAGTAAAAAATTATCATCAACTTTTACTTTTAAAAAGTTTCACACTCTGAGAAAGAAACAGTATACTACCATGGGATAGTGTACAAAGCAACGTACACAAAACGATCATAACAGACAAGTTCTAGATCTTCCTAGACAAAAGAAACGTTATTTTGACGGATACGACTACTTTTTAAATAAAAATATAATAAGTTAAAAACAAACACTTTTTGTCAAAATGGTAGTATTTTATAGCTTTCATTCATTGTAAATTTTATTATAAGTTTTTATGACACATGTTAGTTATTCTAAGACCGCATATTTAATTAGTTGAAGCCGTATTTCACACAATTCGTTTTTATTGAAAAAATTAAAATATTTACGCTACTTAAGCAAAATATAATGGTAATATTATAGAAAATATTCGTAAATAAAATACAACTAAGTAAATGTAGTTTTTACACTGTAATTATTACTGTAATTAGCACAACAGGGAAGTACTTTATTTATAAAGAATATTTTTCAAATAAACAGCTTTATTAAGTGAAATAGCTAAACGTCTCAATGTGAAACAGTATTTCATTTAAGATTATTATTTAACAATTTGAGAAGAGAAAGCCAATTATGTGACGTTGAAACCAATCCCGAGAAGCCAAAAAAGATAAAACAGGTACTTAATTTCTCTTTGCCTCCATTTATAAAGTAACATTATATACCACTATATTTTAAGACACAGAAAGGGTATTTATATAATTTTTAGGGACATTAAATCTAAGAAATATTAATAAGTAGCAGTGACAAATATACCACGTAATAATTTTGAGAATTTATTTAACTTTACTTTATTGAGGCATCGACAAAATATACATTATAATATCAGACATACGTTTGTCTAGTTATATTGATAATAAGAGGCTGGCCTGTTAAAGAAAGGCTTATAATTTATCCAATGAGCATTGATATAATTTGGATAATAATTAAAATAGTCTGTCTAGTTAAAAACTATACTTTTCTCGTATTTATGACCTGCTCCCACACATCCAATCATAAACACCATTGACCATCTGTATGATTTTCAATTATCCAGTAGGTTTTACATAATTCTGTTATATATTAATATGCTAAATACTTTTTTTATATTTAATGATGATAGCACTCTTGTCGAAAAAGAGTCATAAGTGGCTATATGTGGGCATATCAGCTGTTTAGCATTGGTTTGACCGTCTGGTTTCAATAACCAAACAACTGGTCAGTTATTTTCCAGTAATTGGGTCACTTGAGTCAACTAAATAGTCAAGTAATATTCATATATTATTATTATATTTGCTGTTTAAATAATATTAGTCTGCTCTTTTCGCAGTTTAGACTGATATTAGTGAATTCAATATCACTACATTAACTTATAATTTTATTAAATTCCTATCCTGTATACAGTTAAAATATGTACACAACAGAAACTAATGGATATTATGGATGCAGTATATTCCTGTTTTATTTATAGTAAGAATGGAAGGTCATAGGCATGAATAATTAATTTTAGGTGATGAATTTTTGCAGTCAGAGCAACAATGTCTATATTGAATTATTTATTTATGTGTCTGTCACATAAGTAATAATTAGCCAGCCTTTACCTCTCACTTTATGTCTTCTCTACCCCATCATCACTTACCCTCTTGTACATGGTATTTGTAGGTAATACGGTCAGTGATATTAGTTATTTGAGAGTGGTTCATTATTATTCATTATTCATCTCTAAGACGCCGATCGTAGAGATATGGGCAAATATGAGGAGTGAATGAGTGTAGATGAACGAGTATAGTCATTGTTACTATCTGAGTTCGGCTTAGCTCAGAAAGGACTATTTATTAATAGCCCAATAGCCAGGGCTACTATGGGACCTACAGCTTTACGTGGAATCCGAAGCACGTAGTGTTGGTCATATTTTCAGCTAACTTACGTCTGACACTCAGTTCTCTCCCCTACACAACATCCGAACCTTGACTACCATTCAACATGAACACTCCAGACTTTTCTAGTAGTGTCTACGTTGATGACAACCATTAAGTGGACGCCGTGTCAGTATTAAGAGAACAGAGCATGGAACCTATCGCCTACAATCTCCCAAACACTTTGTCCCCAAGTAGCTGAGTTACAGCACTGCGCCATCAGTGCCGACTTACAGTAGGTTAGGGAGGAGTTGATGGTGCCTAACTCAATACACTTCCTACATGAAGTCAACTGTGTCAGATTAATCCTCTAAAGGGTACGTAAAATGTCTTAATTAATTGATTATTGAGTAATAAATTAAATCCTGAAATGGACAACCAAAACATTGGTTGATATATCCTTTGGGATACAGTTTAGTTCCATTGTAATTTCTTTCTATTACAATGAAACCTAGTAACTATTATATACTATGATTTCAGAATAAAAATTAACAATAATAAATAAGAATACGACATTTTACTTTACAAGCATAAACAAACTATAATATGGTTGGACAACAAGGGACTTGCGTGTCATATTTAGAGAATATAAGGGGATTTGGTAACGGAAGGGATTTATCCACCTTCCATCTGCCGTACATCACGGGCTTCACTACCCTACTCCTTTAAGTAGTGAACTTCTTCAGCTGTAAGTTTAACTTGAAAAAAAGATTATGGACAGTAAAAGCTTCTGAGAGAATTTCCATATGGTACCTGCTCCTAATAACATTGTGGGTGGGGCTTGGTACTGTGCTGCCAGCCCTTGCCCTACCGTCTTCCTAGTTAACATACAACATTCAATGGAATTATGAAGGTGGGAGAAGGGTTCTCTCTTATATCCCTCACTCAGTACATCTCTCTCGTAAAGGTACATTCAGTTCATTACTTTCTCAGTGGCCTGTACGGTACAAAGCAGTCATAGGTAATGGGTGGCAATATGTTTATGGTTTTAAAATATTACAATCTATGACATTTAATGTAGGGTAAAAATATTCTGAACTGAGTAAACATTTTAAATAGTTTTTCTAACATTTTTTCTGTGGTTGATGATGAAACAAGATTGTTTGTGTACTTTTATTTTAATTTACTCACACAATCCTTCAAATAAACGTCCATACACCAAGGAAAAACCACCATCTTCCACCAACAACATAGCATTGAAAAACCCAAGTTACATATCGATAACATAAATCAAAGTAAACCATAATTATATACCAATATCCTTATCCAAAATTATCTTTAAGTACCATAGCAAACAACTTCTTCCTTAAAAATACTTAAAAATAATTCCTATTGTAGTAGTTGAATTTTAAATATGTATAAACATATAATGCTTAAACATTAAAAGGTAAATTAGTAAAAAGGCTTAGCTAAATAAAGCTGGAATATAGTAAGCGTAGTTAGTTCAAACACTTGGGTGCTAAGAGCTTGAGTACAAAGTTGTATAGTAATACTTTGGTAAACCAACTTCAATTCACTTTACATGTTTTGAAAGTTTCGTAGAGACTGTCTGGTGATTAACTTTGGTGTTAAATTAAGTAATTTAATGATCTTCCCTTGCGACATAAGTTAAGAGAAAACCACGTGACCATACAGTTTGTTAACTTTTTAAAATATTTTTAGTAATTTTTTTATTTAAGAAAATATATCTTAAAGTACATCCCTTATACTTTAAATACTTTAGTATTAAAAAAGATATTTGGGCTTCTATCATATAATTTTTTTTGTAACTTGTATTTTTGTCACCAATAGTAGCGTAGATCAGTAACCTAGCTAATTGACAACACAGAGTTGTGGAGATTGAGATGATAGGTTCTCCCACTCAATACCAATATTGCGTCAGCTTAATTGTTGCCATCAATGTAAAAATTACTAGAGAACTATGTAGTGCTAACGTTAGGTGGTAGTCAAGTCTTAGATGTTGTCCGAATATCAGTCTTGACAGTTAACTAAAGATATACAAATACAAGTTGTTCAGATTCCACATAAATCTATAGATACTTAATTTGCACCGGCTATTTGACTATTATAAAAAAAATATTTTCCAGGAAATGCCGACCGTAGTTAGAAACAGTTACTAGATTCGTTAATGACTAACTAAACCCATTCGTCCCTCATATTCACCCATATCCGTACGACCGGCACCTTAATAATAAATAATATATTATACTAAACAATATTATTAAGTTTTGGGAAACTGTATGAAAAAACCTAACAAAAGTGTAATAAGGTTCTAACAAAAACATTTTTGTCACAGATATTTACAAGTATACTTTTTCTATTTAACTACAAGTGATATGTTCAAAAGCTAATTAAACGTTAGATGAGACAACTATCTAAACCCATCTAGCTAAATACTGTTAAACATTTCAAGATCTAAACCCATGACTGTCATTGAAGAAAAAGGTCTGAAGCAATAACGTAAATTATTGGCATAAGGATGGTAAGCTACAATATACAAAAAAAACCTAATTTATAAAATATATTATTAAGACCTACTTTCCAAAGTGAGTATGTGCATGTAACATAAGGGGATTTGCTTATTCAGCTCCACACAATAACTATGAGTTGTAACTCACATGTTTGTGGTTTAATCACAGTTGATCCGTTGCTATCAACACAATTTATTGTACTGTATTTTACAGGGAATTATGAATGTATCGACGTAAATTGATTTATTTATACATAACTATAGTTTAATATTCGATAGTATTAGAACTATCGACTATTTTGGGTCATCCTACAGAATCGTTGTTGTTATAAACTGAATTAAGTACTGATGAAAATGAACGTAATTTTAGAAATATAAAATCCTTGTTACGCAGGAGTATTAGCAGGTTAGCAGCAATGGAATTGCTATAGTGTTAGTGAGATATACCAAGCATTGCACACAAAATATATATTTGTGGATTATGTTAATACAATCTCCTTTATGATTTATGCATTATTTAGAGTCAATTTTACAATCGCTTTTATTTGTAAATTGTATGGACGTTGACTTTCCCTCGATAAAAACACGTTACATTTGTACAGTTAACTCATGTTTGTACCAAAAGTCACTGTAAGTTCTAAGTTTTTAAATAAACTGTACTAGCAAAAAAAACTATAAGTATATAGAGGTGTATATATATTTTTTAATGTACATTGTCACAGAGTATAATAGTAAGAAATATTGTAGTAATTTCGTTATTTACACAAATTATTATCACCCTTCAATTTTTTTATTTAATGTTCACCGATCAATAATAGTTCTGTTTATTTGCATATTTACATAATCATTTTGGGACTTTATGGCCCAATATACCCAATATTTTAAAATGTATTTAATAATCAATAATTTACCCATATGGTATATTAAAAAAATGGAGGTACAAAAACAGTTTAACAATGGCATGCATATTATTTCTAATAGTAAACACAAGAACATTTTCTGATTGTACAATACATATTTTTATTTTAAAAGTCACAATTCTGTACTCTACCTAACAACAATTCCAAGTAAAAATAAATTTAATATTATTTGCTAATTATTTGTGTTTACTATTTTTGGTTTGAGTAAATGTTTTATTGGCTTTATTTTACTTGATAAACAGCAATGAAACCAAATTATAAAACCAATGTATTATAATTATAACCAAGACCAGAAAGTACTACTGAAATATACTTAAAGGCAATATTCGATAAAAAAGGTAAAATAATATAACGAGCAATAAATATTTCTCAATTTCCACGATTCAGTTCAATAAAATAAACAGGAATTGCTTGAATCATTAGAGATATCCAATTAAAGAAATAAACCTTCGAAACCCTTCTTTAAGTGGGCAGTTTAAAGAAACGAATTTGGAATATTGAGGAATAAAAATAAACGCCCGATTTACTAACCTAATCGATTACAATAGTAAAATCGAATGTTGGGTCAAAGGGTTTGTGTAATGATAATCATTAGGAAAATTGGTGACTATTTTTACTTTGTCAAACAATTCTTTTCTTTTTTTTCAATTTAGACATCCATAGAGAGGACTTCAGGGTACGTAGGATTAGTTATTATTGTAATGAGAATTGGTTATAATTTTTTTATTTAAAGCAAAAATCATGTAATTTATTTGTTTTTTTAAATTTAATATAATGGAACAGTGGTTGCTGTCACAAGTACAATATTTTCAATCATAACCTGTTCAGCTAAGTACAATGTTTTAACCCAGAGTGTTGAAGTTTATTTGGACGTACACAGTTAATGATTTTATACGATTTTGACCTAAACTATCATGTGTAAAATTATCAAACATAGGACATACAGTGTTATTCTTGACTCTGTATGTACTACATACATTAGGAGTTTGTAAATTATAATGCTGTTAACACACTTTAAATTGGGGTTATTACAGTATTTGTTTTATTCTATTTTGTTTTTTTTTTTTTTAGAGGATTCTATGTAACATTTTCTTAAATATCCACTGTTTTACAATATGATGGAACGGTATTCACGATACTTCAGGGTGGTTTTGGATAGCAAATATAATTGAAAGCCTTTTTTATACTTAGCTGGTTTTTATATGCAAAATACGATAGCAGTTACAGCAAACTATAGGCCTAATCTTATCATTTATAAGTGAGCTGGTAGACCTCTTTTACAATTACCAGCTGTTATTTAGGATCATAAACAATAAGTAACATGGACACTTTAATTCAGTTAACAATAACTATTATTGTGCATAATATTCATTATTACTTAACGTAACTCATTCTAATGTTTTTTTTTTTTTTTTTTTATGGATACATTTGTTATCGATATTACGTACTATTTTGCTCTTTAATGATTCACTTGTATTTTGTAAGTAAAAGAAGCTGTTGTGCTGTAAGTATCGTAATATTAAGATTATTATTAAGATATTAAGATACGTGCACCAAAACAATTATAAGAAGAAATTTTTAAAAGCAATGACACCTTAAAAAAAAAAAACATTAAGTGATGCAGTTAAGTAGAACCGAAAACAATAATAATCTGTCAGGCTGGAACATTATAAGCTTGTGATTTTTTCCTCCCAACAATGCCATGATTATAATTAACAGCTGGCAATTGTATTAGTGGTCTACCAACTCCCTTATAAAATTTAGGTCTATGTGTATATTATATTAGTACTTTTATCTGTGTCAAATATATCTTATTATTGAAAAATAACTTTCAAACATGTAAAAGCATATAAAAAACTATACAATATTTTAAACGTATCACTAAAATGTCATGCATGAATAACTAATATAATTGTATTACTTTTAGTATTTTATATTATCAAACATGTTTTTAAAATTCATTCATCTAACTATGTAACATATTTGCAAATTCCCTTATTTCTGTTCAAAATATATATAAAAAGTAAATATACATTTAAGAGTCTCATGGAATGGGTTTCGCAAATAATCAGATTCTTCAACGCAAATGATAATGAAACTGTTTTTGTTGAAATTGCGTCAAAACACTCTTGATTCTCAAAGCACGTAGAATTTCCATTACTTTGCAGTTTGTATTTATTTATATCTACAATTGAAGTCTTATGTATGGTGAACATCATTATTATGAAAAAAGGAAAAATAAGAACAAACAATGCTCCTTTTTCCACCATGTTATGAAGACCAACATTTAAGATAGCACTTTATAAAGGATTCTTTATTATTTTACTTTTAATATACATCATATTACATTACAGATCACATATAACATTATATAACAAGTTATATAACATTATGTTTTATTATTTATTGTTAAATTTATATATACTTTCTAATGTTTCACTTAGTGATGATATTTGAAAAAAAGTAACTAAAACTTTGTTGTCTTCAGGAGTTGACCGTGTCAAATTCTGTACATTATGTACAACGGATGGTGCCGATGTTTCGCCCTCTTAGTAGAGTGCCATCCTCAGGGTGAGTTGTAGCTGAACGCTGAACTGCGAGTGTGACTGGCACTCTACTACGAGGGCGAAACATTGGAAACAGCCGTTGTACATAGTGTACGGAATTTGACACGGTCAATTCCAGAAAATCAGTTTAGTTTTAGTGATTCAGATGACCGTGGAAGCTTCTCCAGGAAAATCCTTGAAAAATTTAATTGTTTAAAACTTACTTTATTTTTAGATTTTATAGCATTTACATAAGAATACTACGCATAAAGTAACTAAATTTTACTAGCAAAACAAATCTGCATCGTTAATAATCATTAATAATTACTGGACAATTTCGTTTGATAAATGTTTTTTATTTAGTTCTTAAATTATAAACATTGTATGTTAGTAAATTAAAAATCAAATTAATTTATTCTTTAATGTCCTAATTCAATATCCACACAAGAATTGTATGTCAAGTAAGAAAACGTTAAGAAGACAAAATAAATAAATAATAAATGTTTCTAGTATGAAGCACGTAGTAGTGGTCACAATGTTTTGACAATGTATGTATAAGGGATAACATGTGTAAAAGGGAACAATTCAGTCAAGGAGTCGGACCTTTCCTATCCAATAGGTATTTTATTAACTGGAAAATTCAAGCTCGGTTGAACATCTGCTACCTGACACACTCAGTGGGTGTCACAATACGAGCCGTTTTCTTATATCTTTCACGCAATTTTGTTTTAACATACCTGGAGATATCTGTTCCGTGCAATGACTATTTTTTTAGGATATTAATAATAGACTCAGTAAATACATACCAGTTTTGTATTATGTTAATCAATAAATGGTCTGCTACAACCTTTTAAATTTAAAACTAAAGTGCAGGTCCAGTTTAGTCGACACTAGTTGCGCAGTGATGTATTTCATCTGAGTTTACTTCTGGAAACAGTGTTATAGAAGTTGTTAACAGTTGGTTTTGTTCTCAGTTATCTTAATGCTGAAATAGTATCAACTCATTATCTCCATTAACATGTACACTAATATAGAGGTCTGAGGCTATTATATTAGGTGGTAGTCAGTGTTTGTTTGTTATGCAAGGATGTAACCGAATGTCAAGCATGTCATTAGCTGAACATTATCTCATACTTCATAGTTCAGATTCCACATAAAGAGCAGGTCCTTTAGTCGTCCTGAGTATGGGTATATGAATGGCTGTTTAAAGTAACATCTAACCTTAGTTTGTAAAAATAGTAAGGTTACTAACTAAGGTGACTGTCATCCTCACTCATAGTGGACTCTTTAATCATTCACATATGCCTTTAAATGGGCACATAATGTGTCGACGTCTCATATCTAAATAATAATAAATGATACATTTTTAGTATTTTATGGTAAGTTGTAAACATACAGACAACCGTTAAAATTTTTAGTGTGGTTTAGTATAAAAATTAAAAAAAATAATTCATCAGTATCTAAGAAGCATTTGGTTAGGTTATATTTTGAGTCAACAGGTACAGAAATGGTAAATAAATCCTTTTATAGATCTTATTTATTAGTTATCAATTTCAATACTATTACGATGAAGCCATAACTAATGAATAATAAGTCGAATCTATGCTAACATCCTCAAATAACTGGAAAGAAAGTATAATGGTCATTTAACAAATTCTTGTCAGCTTGATCAAGTTTTGTAAATAAAAAAATTATATATTTATAAATGCTAAGGATAAGATAACAGTCCAGTTATAGTAGTAGTTAAAAATATAATATTATTGAATATGTTTAATAAACGATTCAGGTAACTTTCATGCTGAAATTTAAAGGAAACAATAACAATGCCAATAATCACTAGAATAAGTAACTAAATTGAAAAATTCACGTTAAGTTAATCAAAATTCAAGCATGATTATTATAAAATTTTAAATAAGACAAACTCCAATGACATCTGTAAAGGCCCAACAAAATACGTTTAAGTCGTAATAACTAACTTAACAAATTCATAATTAACAGAAACAATTATGTGAGTATAACAGTAAATATTAACAAAGGAAATGTACAATAACAATTACATGTTTATTATGTTAACAACATACATAATTTAAAAAAATGTGGATTTTATATATTAGTACAGTCTAAGCAGCTTAATATTTGTTTATGGCACCTAGTGCCATAAGTCATAGGGAATAAATAGCATATGTGCCATAAATAAATAGGAAGTAGAACAACAAGATAAAGATGAAATAGAACACTAAACCATTTATATCTTAAACCATGTGAGTAGAAAACTTGTTTCTAATACATGATTTAGAAACATAATTAAACGTTTTAAGAAAATACTAAAATATTTAACAGTAATTACCATGCTATGAATGTTGATGTTCTTTTTGTAAATTTATCAAATATTTTCTATAATCTTAGAAACTACATTATTTAACATATTAATCATAACACTGGAATTTTATCTAAACGTAATATTTTATACCCAAATACAAAATAAAATCATGCCAAAATATTTAGTAAAATATATCCCTAATTTAAAGAAAATGGAACAATTAAAATGTTTCCTAAGTCTTGAAAAAAAAACCTAACGTATAATTTTATAGGGACTGACTTTGTTCTTTTAAACAATTTGATATTATGTTGAAAGTTTTTGTTAAATAAAGCGTGATAAACCTAACCTGGTTTTGCACAAAACAAGTAAACTTACCCACTATAAATCACCCTCTTTGTCATCTACTACAAGTTAGAGCAGACATAAAACATAATTAGTGTCTTAAGTAGCTTATAAGATTACACCATGAGTTGACCGACTCTAACTTAGCTCCGTACTATCTTATTGTAATTAGTGCACAATCCCTTGTACATTGATCGATTTAAGTTTAGTATAGTATAAGATCTGGTCCTATGTCTATCAGCTCAGTAATACCAGTCTCACTTCTGAGCATTCAATACCTTACTATAACTGTTCTTAGTAGTGTTTAAATAGTATTATTAAACTAACGACATTATTATACTTTTTTAATTTATATACTTGTTTCATATAAATATATCTATTACTTATTAAGTTTTTATTAAAGTTACATGATGTATTGTATGCACATTATGTTTATTAAAATAAATAATAAAATTAAAAAAAACAACGAAATTGAAATGTGGCTAAAATATATTGGTATACGTATTTAATGGCAATTAATTACTTTGATTTCTAAAGTAAAGAGTAATTAAGGCTAAGCACTCAATTATATGGATACATATGGAATCCTCATGTAAATTGGTTCTACCAAAAACTGCGAGTATCTGTACCAGTGATCAATACCACTGTTTGTGTATGGGCAGGTGGGTGGGTCAATACCACTGTTTGTGTATGGGTGGGTGGGTGGGTCAATACCACTGTTTGTGTATGGGCGGGTGGGTGGGTCAATATCACTATTTGTGTATGGGAGGGTGGGTAGGTCAATACCACTCTTTGTGTATGGGCAGGCGGGTGGGTCATACCACTGTTTGTGTATGGGTGGGTGGGTGGGTCAATATCACTATTTGTGTATGGGAGGGTGGGTAGGTCAATACCACTCTTTTTGTATGGGCGGGTGGGTGGGTCAATACCACTGTTTATGTATGGGTCAGTAAGAAGACTATGGAGTGGTTTGGTAAGCTGTTGAATAGAAGGAATATAAACCTTGTTATTGCTGCATAGAGCACTAGAATTTTTTAAAGTTATATCATAAATATACGATCTTGTTCAGAATGTCACACAAGTCAAGGAAATGCATCACAACGGCCCATGAGACGTCTAGAAGGCGAGATAATTGGACACAAAGTCTGTTAGCAATTGCGTTCTGAACATGAGCGTTAAATTGCCTCTGGAGGCTTTATTGTAAGAGTTGCACCAAAACAAAAGACATTTCTTGATCAACATCCCCACCCAAACACATACATTGGTATTGATATTAAAAAAAACTTAACAAGAAGAGATGAGATTATATATAAGAACATACAAATAAAATAATTGATTATCATAAAAGAGATGAAAAATAATTGTTTCGTAATGTATTTAAATTATCACAATGACAAAAATCTGTTGTTTACCTGCACATTCAGATAAAATAATTAAATGTAGTCTACAAAAAATCATTTTGGGAGTTTAACATTGTCATCGATCTAGGGTTAAAATGTTTTTAAAATGGGACAAAGTGAAACAAATAGTAGCCCAAAAAGACTAAATGTCGTTATTAAACAACTTATAATAGTTTCTACTAAACATTAAATAAGCATATTCTATGTATATGTAAAGTGTACAACCTATTTAAATCTCTCATTTTAACTAGGTATTAATTATGTTTCTTCTTAAATTAGGTATATTAACCAGAACGTACCATAGTGGTGCAGTGCTGTGATCCGGCCACTTGGGGACAAAGAGTTGTGGAGAATTATAGGTGATATGTTATATTCTATACCTAGCCCTCTTAACACTTACACATCACCCGCTCAATTGTTGATATGGGTGTAAAAGTACAAGGAAAGTCCTAATTATTTATTTTTATTGAGGGAAACCAAATTAAATCTTACTTAAATAAGAGTTTTAACATTGATTTTTTTTTATCTGTAATAAATGGTTTGCCAAATACGTTTTGCTTTGAAAAACACCTTGTACAGAAAATAAAGATAATTTAGTTAAGGAATTCGTATACATACTAACATATACATAACTAGGTACAATATAGCTCCCTTCAGCTGCCGTTCGTTACTGTGGAATTTCTTCAAGTCGGTATTTTTCATTACTACAAACTCTCTCCTCCACATTTCTAACTTAAGTAATTAGTTAACTATTATCAATTTATAAAACTACTATAACTATATATTTATACATATAAACGTAAAATAAATAACAAATATTAATCAAGGAAACTTTTAAGATAAGTTAAAACTATTAGTGATTCCTTAAGCTACAAATTTACTTCCAGTGTGTATATGGGAAAGGTAATTTGAAAATTTGGCATTTGGTCACTGAATTCATTAGAGAGAATGATCCTCCCTTTGGCGATACCAGCCCTTTTAAGTAAAATGAAGCAACCCTTGCTTTGATAGATTAACACACAAACCAATGTCCTCCTACCAACAAGTATTAGCTTTAGCTAGACTATAAAATGTAATAATTATTTTTTTATATTAAACGTTTAACAAAACTCATTGCTCTGCATTTAATCCACTTTATATTATTACATTGCATTTTCCCATTACTTATAATTTATTTTCCAACAAAGTAACTAACTTACAGTATTTTACTATAAAACTGATCAGAAATATAAAGAAAGTTATAACTGAATTTCTAATAACGCACGTTTTGGAGAAAACAATTTGCAATTCACAAGTTTTTATTTGCTACGGTTTTATACAAGATGTAGTAATTTGGACATGATACTATTAGATCGAATATATCAGTTGTTGTTTATTTGTTAGAATACACAACTCACAACAATGCTACATCTAATACTATTATAAATGTGGCTTACCTCTAAATCAGATATTTGTACCAAACCAGTGTCATATTAAAGAAACATTCTAGACCACCTCCTCGGTTCTCAAAAGATTCATTTAATAATTTAAAATCCCAGACATTTTTACTACGTGTTAAAATTTACTGTGTAAATATTAAAAAGTTATCTTTACTGTCAATACAATTTTCAGTATTTTTACAGTTATAACTTTTACTAGTAATCCTTAATAATAAATAACATAAAAAATATCATATGGTTATTTTGCAAAAAACAATTTTCACTTATTATTTAATTGTAATATCTACCGTTATCATTTTCAATTAATTTAGGCTTCTGATACGTAATATACGTTAAACTCTTGATCTATCCCAATAAAATATAAAACATTTATAGATATTGGTTAATAAAAACATTCTCTAAGAAGTACAAACATTGCAATATAGTAAACCTCAATACTTTGTGTATATATTTGTAGAATGCATATTTAGTATCTATAAAGGTTTTGGTTATATAAAACTTTAGTACAACGTGTCTAATGCCTGTGTGATTTATATACAGGGAGGTTCAGACGTGAGCGTGATATATTGTGACGTAGATAAATAACGACGTGCTTGTGGTAGTAAATGTTACGGAAATCATAGGGGGGTTCCGGTAAAAGAAACAAAATGTATCTGAGGATTTCATGTATCCATGTGAACATGTAACTTTTGCGAGCCTTTATAATTTAATTGCAATCCTTAGTTATAAGTTATATTAGTTAAACAGCACTAACTACAATTAGATGTAACTAGATATTTTCCCTCATACAGGCTCTCACTCCCACCCAGGGAACGACCTATAATCCCCCCCCCCACACAAGAATACGCAATTATGAAACCTCCCACTTAGCTTAATTTTTTAGGGGCTAATCCACCAACTTAGCTTGCATCTGAATAAAACCTACTACTCACCGTGCCACTTAAAAAGGCTAAGACTACGACTTTAAGGCCCATATCTACCACCAAAGCAAGACTTTATTATGCGTTCTTCCTTATTAGGATATTCATTATTTCGACCAATGTTGTAAACCTTGTTCTTTTTTGGATGGCTATTACAAAATAATAAATTAATATATTATTACTGTTTGAACTGAAATAGAACACAATACCTGATTTTAGTGATACAACACCCGTTTGATATTCGATATTATTATCATTTTATTCCCTTATGTGCAAAGAAATGTGATGAATTCAAAATACAATGCCATTAATGCTTTGACGAAAAATCAATACTGATATTTCTAAAAGTTTTTTAATATTATATTGTAAAAACATTAAAATATTAAATATTTATTTATCTGATGAAATATATTCATAAACATTGTCCTTCACCAATGTTTAAGGCTATCTCTAGTCGTTTGGTGTCATATTAAATTTACGTTTCATATTGAACTTATTGTAGAGTTCTCATTTCATGTATTCCACAAAAAAAGTTCAGATAAAACTTAAAAATTTAACCACTAACAAAGCTTTGAATTTCATTTGTAGCTCCTTTACTTTTAAATGGTGTACACAACTAACAATTTTAAAATGTACCGTTTATTAACAAAGCGTTATCATATTTACGATTATGTTTTAATACTCTTACTGTGTCTGCTTTCACACAATATGTGTTTAGGTCAGTTAAAATTATTTACTATCTGAACTATTTATTGATAATATTTTATAATTTTAAAAGTAAATAGTTGTTTTATAATACCAAAATTATTCGTCTTAGGTTATATTATTTTAATTTGTTTTAGACACGGTGGTAAAATATTTGAATAGTGTATTCTATATATTTTTTAGTATAACGTTTCGATTCAAATAACACATGAATAGGCCATCGTGGGGAACTTTTAATTTTTATATTTGAAAATCAACATATCTAACAGTATGTGTACTTTATGTGAATATGGTAAATTATGTATACCTTTACTATCTAATAATTGATTAAAAACTAGCTATAAACCGTTTGAATGTTACATTCTTTGTACAAATATTAAAGGGAGATACTGGACGAAATATCTTTATGTCTAAACGTGTTGTGCATGATGGCTATAATCTTATCCACTATTGAATTTTTATTATGAAGGAAATGAAAACGTTATAAGGTATTTAAAAATATCATGTTTTGTTATGTTGATAGTGAATCTATTTCGGTACATAACTGTACAGTTTCTGTAAAAATTGTTATACAATCAAGTTTTCTCACATTAATATCGAGCTGAAACACACAGAAAGTGAGCTGGTTTGTTGAACCTGCAGTGCATGGTAAAAACAAAATTCAATTATATGTTCTAAATAAGTGAGGTATAATTTCAATAAACGTATAAACGTAAACATTTTATAGTGATTTGTTTATTTTGAAATAAAATAGCGTATAGGGAGAAGTGATTTTGTAACCCTTTTTTCTAAGAAAGAGTGTAAAGTTTCCTAATGAAATGTTTAAGGTATAACTTTTTGTTGCATAACATTACTATAGATAGAAGAAACAAATAAAACAATAAATACCAATTATGTAATATAAGAGTATAATTGTACAAAAGAAAGAAAACATTACTTAAAATAAAGAGCTGAACAACCAACCTGCAGCAAACACAACAGGTAGCAAAAAAACACAACTTTGCCGGCGTGGTAGCTCAGTAGCTAAGGCTTCGGACTGCTGAAGGTAACGTCTTAGATTGGAATCTCCACTGAGCCAACGGTCGGTAATTCACTCTTTGAATAAAGTTCACGCTCAGACCTTTGTGAACTGGCGAGTAAAGTAGAAAAAAAATGTACCTGATATGATATCTATGTAACGATAATAAAACAAATGAATTTATAAACAGACATGGTTGTAATTTTAGGAATTGTACATGTCTCTATTTACCACTATCTTAAACAAACGAGTATTACATATATTGTCAAATTCTTATTACTTATTACTTTAAAGAGAGTAATCGTGAAAATACAAATGATAGGATTTTTTTGTAATTATATGTAAATGTAATTAATTTAATAAACACTTATCGTATGGATAGATTATGAGTGAAAAAGAACGGAATCATCAGTAATCCTCTAACAGTAATTGAATAAATATTTAAACCTATAATGTCAAAATGTATACATGTTTAATTTGTACAAAAAATTCATAAATATTATGAAACATAGTAGAAACACTTGATGGAAATATTCCAGAATATCCTTGTAACAGGTGTTATGTATCGGATCCATAGTTACCACTTATATTCAACATCAGTATAAAACTTTCAATATATGAAGTAATTTCCTTATATAAGAGTATGTTGGGAAACTAGATAAATTAAACCCTTTAGTAAAGAATTGATGCTATACACAATCCTTAACACACTGAAAAAAACAATATTATTTTCTGAAGGAATAAACTGTTTTGTAAAATATATCAGCATAGGGTAATCATATTTTCTTTTCCTTATTAAATTTTCACACAATTTTCTGAACTATTACTTCCCTTCCCCACTACAACATGAAGGACTATATAAACACATTCAATTCTTTATTACTTTTTAATACTTCAGTATTTTACCTAATATACCATACGGCTATTAGGTAGCACCTAATACATATCTTGAGTCATCTTGAGTTATCTTAACTCATCTATAGGTATGTCCCCTTTGCAGACCTGTATCACTCTACATTGTACGTTTTAAAATTTTATGATCCCTTTCAAACAAAAATTAAACACACAAGTGAAAAGAGTAAAGTATAACCAACATAAAAACATTAACCTTAATAATTTTGTTAAGTATCAATCATGGCAACGGCTTTATAATTATTAGCTATGCTTATTTTTAAATTACGCAATTCTGAGTATAATTAGAGCAAGTAAGCTGACATAATATTTGTTTGACGAGCACCGTAAGTGTATGGGTGGGTGAGTCCCTTTACATGCCCTTAGCACATGACCCTCATCAAATACCTTCCATAATAACACAAAGTCTTTTGTAAAGATATCATTATTCAATCTGTTTAGTCATTAAGACTTGTATTATCTAATCCAAAAATATATGTCAACAGATACTTAATGTTATGGTATATAGAAATTTAAATAAATTAGTTTTTTTTTTTAACTAAATATCACGTATAAAATAAAAGTTAAATGTTTGTATGTATTAAAATGTATGTGAGATATTGTTTTAAGATTATATATAAAAAATAACTTACTGTACTGTAATTGTATTAATACTGAATGTATATTAGTTGACGGGTGGGTCAATAACACTGTGCATATATGTTGGGATAGGTTGGTGAATACAACCGGATTATATGGGTGGGCAGTTGGGGCAATAGCATTGTATATTATGTTAAGGTGGGAGGGAGAGTTTCAATTTACGCGTCTGGGAATATTTACTAATTATTATTTTACTTGTAACTGTCGTCTAAGTATTGTTAAATGATTCCAATAATATGTTCCTGTTGGTTTCATTTTTGGAAGCAAAATATTATTATTATCTTTTTAGTAAAATAGAAATGCACAATCCAGTTGGAGATTTGATCTATGCATCTCGCAAGTTAAATAGATCTAAAATCTATCAACTGGGCTTAAATGGCAATACTTTGATATAATACTGTCAGATTAAAGTAGAGATAATGAACAGCCCGACCGTAAGAAAAAAATGTAAATGAGGTAACAGGTAGAGCTTACCATAGCCTGTAAAATAATTGATTAAAAATAGGAGATTTAATATTTTAACTATTTCTAGTATTTCGTGTAAATCACTACTTTGTACACTATTTAGTTAGTCAATAATCTTAGTGAAGCTCGATATTTTTATTATTAGTCATGAAGGATTATATAAAGGACTGTTTGTCACTTTGATACAAAGTGGTTTACAAAGTGGTTATTAAAACGATGACTGGTGAAAGATAATGAGTGGATGGTTGACCTAGGTGGATCTATCAAAAGCTTTGATACGACAAAACATTTAAATAATTGTACATTCAAGAGAATGATTGGATGTAATTTGTAAAATGAACAATTCATGATCAATCAAATATTTATCAGCTTTTCAGGTTTTAACCTTCCATTAGGAAATCCTTTTTCAATTTAATATAACTTTTGATTACATGGCAAACATTGTGTACGTGTGAGTAGTTTTATGCTATTTCCTGCACTTATTGGTGTTTTTGTATTCATTGTTGAGATTAGTGTTATTACAGATATGGATGCCACCAGTATACAGTTATTGAGTTTGTGTTTAAATTTTAAAATACAGTTATTTTTTAACTAAATTACAGAAAATATAGAAAGAAGATTATTGTAATAAGCATTGTTGTTAATTTACTATGCCTTTATTGAAGTGATGAAAAATAACCAAAATCTAAATGAAATTTTATAAAAATACGTTTGTTTTACAATGATTAATGGTATTTATTAGATAACAACACTTATGAAATACGTTATATTTATACTATTAATTTTTACGGTAATATTATTTCCAACCTTATGTGCAGAGTTTATTGGTATCAAACAATAGAATAGTTATGTAGACATTCTGAAAACATAATGAATAGTTCAGTTTTTTGGGAAACATTTTAAAATGAAATGTATTTTTATCCCCACAACTATTTCACTGTGCCCTAGAAAAAATAGCCAGAGAGTAGAGTAAAAACACGAATAGTGAAATCCGATTAGGGACAAAACAAAAAGGAATCAAAGTAAACTGCCTAGCCTTTGCAGATGATTTGAAGGCTGGGCCTACTAGCGAAGACCTGGGAAGATGTCAAAGAATAGATAATTGAATTACAAAATCAGGTGGAAAATGGAATTTAATATCTCCTTCACAAAAACTAAAATAGTGATAAACTTAAATGTCACACAAAAAATATTAAAATGGGAGAAATTAAAATAAAAATTGTCAAATAATTCAAATTTCTACGATAGTGGATCAGCTTGAATGACTTAAAGAAAAAGGTAATAAAAGCTCTAAGAAACCAAGTTGAATTGGCCTTCCAACTTACAAAAAAACACATATAACTAAAGTTTATCTTATAAAATTAAAAAAAAAGACACTAAAACACGGTAATTTAATCTGAGGTTCTATATGTAGTTGAAACACTAGCCCTCACCAACCATGGCCCAATTGAGAAGCTACAAATCAATGAGAGGAAATATTAAGAAAAATTATAGGCTCCAAATCCCATGACAGGAAATTGGTCCATACCAGAAAATGAAATCTTTTACCAAGCAACTGAAAAACTGTCAGACACAATAGGGAAGAGAAGATTAAACATTTATGGACAAATAAAACAGACTAACCAAAAAAAAATGTTCACTATTTTCGCTGCAAAAATAACGAAACAAACTGGTTTAAGGAAACAGATAAGGATTTGAAAGAACTAAAAATCACATACAACATGCTTACAGATAGGGCGGCTATAAAGATAACCAAAGAGGAGAAACATGGATTCAAATTAAAATTTTAATATAACAGAACAATCAAGATATTATTGTGTAACTACTGAAAAAAAAACAGTAGGCCTAATAAGTAGTTTTTGTCTTACTGTACTTTCTTTCAAATCCAATACTTGTACTAGAAGTTTTTACAACTAGTTTGTGAAATAAATGTATGACAACACGAAAACAGACCAGGATCAACTAAAATAATTTAGTTTGCAATAGGCTTCGTGATGTGGAACCAACAGCCAGTTTTACTGCCCATACTTCACCATTGATGGCTGCTCTGAATACCTTTTATGGTCCTGATTCTACTGCTAATACCAAATGTACAAATACCGTATTGCACATGTTTTTGAAAGATATATTTTCAAAATTACAAATATAAAAATTATTTATAGACACTCAAATGTGTGTACTTTAAAATAAAATATAAAAATACACTCTTAAGTTTTTTATTTTTTAGAATAATATTAATAATAGTTATACTATCCAGATTTGCTTCTCATATCTGAGACAATTCATTCGTAATATATCTGGTAGGTGACTTGATTCTGATTATTAAAACAATAATTATATTTTTATAATACAGTATCATTTATATGTACATGTATATGCAGATACCTGAAAACATACGGACATATTTCAAGCACTGAAATTTTAGGCCAAAATAAAGAAAAAACTTACTGTAAAGGACGCCAGGAAATATTTCATATTAGCTAATTTTTTAATTTTCTTAGTATAATTTGTTACTGCTGAACGAATTAACCTATTGAAGAAAATGTATATATGAAAATATCTTTATTGTTTTTTGAAATAATAGGTCTAAAACAATATTTGTTTTATCACGTCCTTAAAATCACATTATATTTCATCTTTATTTATGAATACAAAATTTGATAAAGTTGTTCCTGTATTATTATCAATGTTCTATTCTTACTCAACATATATTTACTGTTTGTTTGTTTCGTTAAGTGTAACATTGATGATTTATTTAGTAATGTGATACAACAATTACTTTGTACATGCAATTTGAACAGACAAATTAAACTGATAGCTAAAAGACTTGTTTTATTTCAGACTTAGTACTAGTTTAAGAGTTTAGGTTTGAATTCCTTGTTTTAAGTGTTTGTAATCGTGTAGTTTTGGCCATCTTACTACTAAATTTTTTTTTTAATTTTTACGTATGAATTGTGTAAATAGAAAAAGCCATAAATAAACAAAAACATTTAAAAAGTGTTTACACTTTAAAATTTATTACAATAAAGAAATGAACATTAACGCATTTAACATGTAAGTAAGTGTTGATATAAGTCAATATTTTAAATAAATAAAAGAAAGATCTTTGTTATTTTTAAATTCATACGTATATTTGATTGTAATACAATTATTTACCAAATTATTTAGTATCAATAATATAACAATGCGTACTAACAACTATAGACGTATAATGTACAGTAAAATAATTTGTTTACATCGTTGTGTCCTATGAAGTATAAAACAATTCTTGTAACCTAGGCTTGGTAACATGTTTTCGTGTTGAAAGAGTTATTATGAAGTTTTTATTTTTTAGAAATCTTTTTATTTGTTTTCTTATATAGGATATTTGTTATACGTTTCCTTAGAGCATGTTGAACAATATATAAAACTGATTATTAGCATTTAAAATATAAGGGAATTAATAATAATAATAATAATAAATTCATTTATTTTCTCTCAATTCGAGGAAATATTGTTACATTCATATAACATTAACCTGATGTATTAGACTTATAACAAAATAGCATGTATAGTAATAAATAAATATCAAAATAGTATGTATAGTAATAAATAAACAAACAGTAATAAATAAACACAGTTGTACATTTTTTTTATGCCTATCAACAATAGTATGTATATTAAAAAACCAAACAAATAAATACACAGTTATACATTTTTTTTTTTTTTTTTTTTTTTACTGTTTATAATTTACATAAGAGAGAAAAATAATAGGGCCCCTAAGACTGATAAAGTCTGTTCAGGGGGTCCTTCATTCAAAAATATAAATATATTTGGTATATAGAGCTCAAAAGCAGAATAGTTTACTTTGTGTACACTGAATTGGACTACTTAGAATTATCTTTAAAAGTGTGCTTTTACCCATGTTTATAACTAAATAAATTTTTATTAAACGTTTCTGCAAATTAAACTATTTCTAACATAGATATATACAATACTATCAAAAACAAAACGAAACAAAAAAAAAAAATTGACATGACAAGAAACAAACAATACAATATATTGCTAACTTATAATTTGCAACATTTCCCCGATGTTTTGTTGCGACAATAGCCATTCACGTAAGTATTTTAAAAACCTATGAACATTGCTTTCATTTTTGATACTATATGGTAATTTATTATAGATACGTGGTGCTATAAAATTAAATGTTCGTGTGTAGTACGTTAAATTTGGTTTAGGTACAGAAATCAAATTAGCGTTTCTTAATCTAGTCCTACAAGGGTTATCATTATTCAAGAGCCTACCATTATTGTAATATACTTTTAGTACCTTATATATATAAAGAGTCCTTATGGGTAAAATCTTTAAAAGCACAAAACATGGGGAGGACGGTTCAAATTTGTTCTTCTTCTTAATTACTCTAACAAACATTTTCTGTAAGGTAACAAGCGGTTTTAAGTTTGTATTGTAAGTTCCTCCCCAGCATATTATCCCATATTCTAGCCTACTATTAATCAGCGCAAAATAAAGAGATCTTAGCACTACCAAGGGACAAACATCCTTCAAAAAATAAAACAAACGGATACTGATAATAATCTTACTTTTCAATCTCATGATTTGCGCTTTCCAGTTTAATTCACTATCTAAAATTATCCCCAAGTATTTTGTATTTGAAGTCTGCCGAATCTTGGAACATTGATTGCAAAAGGCTATTGAGTTAACTAAACACTCCATGCATTTGTAGTAGATATCCCCTTCGAATTGAATGCTCTTCCTTAGTGAAAAATTTATGTACATTGTCTTTTCTATACTCAAAACCAATTTATTATTTAAAAACCACCAATTGAGTAAATTTGAATCCTCATTCATATTGGAACAAACTGTTTCCCAATCAGGCTCAATATAACTTAGGGCGGTGTCATCAGCAAAAGCTGTAACGTTCCCCCTGAATTTGCCATTACACAAGTCATTTATAAAAATTAGAAAAAGAATTGCCCCCAACACTGATCCCTGAGGGACTCCACAGGATATTTCACCCATTTGACTAAGTTTACCATTTATATTTACACATTGCTGCCTCTTATTCAAATAACTTCTAAACCAATTTTGGGTTACACCTCTAAAACCACAATTATATAGCTTTTTCAGTAATATATCATGATTTACCGTATCAAAGGCTTTTTTGATATCAATAAATAATCCACTTACACAACTACCATTATTCATTCCTTCATTAATCTTATCCATAAATGTATACAATGCTTGCTCCGTATCCAAACCCAATCTAAATCCAAACTGATTTTCAGAGAAAAAATTTATTTTGTTTAAATATTTTAACATGTTTTCCTTCATGATTTTTTCATATACCTTTGCGAACGTAGAAATCAAAGATATAGGCCTGAAATTTGAAGATTAATGGCTCCATTGAATTTCCATTGAATTATAGCCATTAACATTGAAAATTGCAATGTTAATGGCTATAAACAATTATGCAGCAGTTGAAAATGTAGTGAAATGACTCTCTTGCACTAAGATAAATTAATTTGTGCAAAAGTGATAACCCCTCGTCATTTTACAACTAGTCTTAAATTTCTCATTATTTTGAAATGCAATAAAGTTGATCTCTCAAGAAGTGTCTCACCTCCAGCTAATCTCACTGGAAAGTCGGTCAACGTGCTCGCTGGACTGGACTTTATTTTTGCTCTTCGTAGTTATTTATTAATCCATCAAGTTCATCAAATATGAACAGAAATGATTACATATTTGGTTTAAAAGTGCGCTTCTTTAATGTGAGTAATATTGGTGTGTAATAAACTATATCACTTATGTAGAGAAGGTGGGAGGACTGTTCAGATTGTGATACATGTAAAGAAGACTTTAAGAGGGAATATGCCATAATTGTTACTGTTTATTAATAAGATGCTGAACGGGAATATGACAGACGAATGAGTGTGATGAGTGTAGTCATTGTTACTGAAGAGGCCAACTGTTCCTAAGAATGAGTAATTTACCGCTAGCCCAATATCCAGTTTATATATTTTATTATATCCCTATTATTTTTATAATCTTGTTTCATAGTTAGTTCGATAACTAGTCTTATAGCAAAAGAAATAAACATTATTAAGCATTAAAGTCCCAGACAAGTACACGAACTAGTTCATTTTATTATTTTAACCACACAAAGAGTTATATAATATGGACGAATGTATAGGTTATCCAAACAATTATAATATAAATAAATTTTATATTTATGAAGACTTTTCATATTATATTTTTTATTAAATTATTTTAAAATAAATATTTAATCATGAATAAAAACAAATATTACAGTCTCGGGTGATAAGCACAAACTTTGCAGGAGAAATAAATCTTAAATGATTATTTTTGTCTATATTTTTATATGACTCAAGTTATTGTACCTTTGTTTTGTATTCATAATAAATTTAAAATATGATACAGTAGTTAAATTTGCACACAAACATAATTCTTATTGTAACATATAAATATTCTTATTGTAAAAATCAAGTTGTTCTTATTGGTATATATATTAAAGGTTTTTATGATAAATTCATTACTTAAAAATATATAAAGAGAATATTTCTCTAATCGTTCACAATTCAGTTTGAGGCTGATATTTCGCAGATTGGATTTACAAGAACCTCAGCCAAACCCAATTAGGACTCTTCTAACTTAATTGAGACCAGGCAGTAGAGGCGATATACTGTATTCTCATTGTACAGTAATGTTAGGAAAAATCTATTAGATATTCAATAAATGTTATATTTAATTTATTACTAAAATTATGTAATCAAAGTGGATTTTATGTTTTTGAATGTATCTTCATAAAAAACTCTTTAACACCTAGTTACAAATTCACAAACCCTTTAACTAATTAAAAATATAAAAGTTGTTTTTTGTATGTAGTTATTAAATAAAGGTGTTCCACATCATTATATTGATGTTGTTAAGCAATCATCAACTCTTGGGTCGTCGTAAATGACAATTATTGAATTTAAAATTGAAATTATGTATTAGCTAAATATATGAAACTTTATAATTATTAGTTGTAGACCAAATAATGATCTCTATACTTAATAATTGATTAAATTAACAATTGTTTTGCCGTGTTCAAGTATAGAAATATGAATCTCTGATTTTCTTTTCAACTCAATCTTAAAATGTTTTCCATATATTTTATTTTGTATGGTTTATAATCTCCTTGTACCAATATAAGGTTTACATACTTCCAACTTCAACGAGATATTTTCTTTGTGACCAAATTAATAAGCTTAAACAAAATAATAACTATGTTTATTAAATTTATCTTCAATATCAATTTACATAACACTATTTCTTCTTTCAGATTTATTCATTTAAATTTATAATCGTAACAAATTTTTTAACTCTATAAGGAATATGGTTGAGCATTTACTGTTTCCAACTAACACTTCAAACGTGAATATAAGGGTATAAATGTAATTTGTTTCTCTCAGAAGATTGTGAACACGACGTCATGTGGGATGTCGGAGTGTCTTGAACAAAGTTTGACTTGTCACAGATGTAATCATGGTTGTTAACTTTGGTTTACTTCGGTGGAAACATTGAAAAGGCTATGCTAAATATTTGAACCTTGCAACAGAATTCAGGTACATTTACTGTAATGAAAGGAAAAATAATAATTTTTAATTATTTAAATGTAAAATTCCTACTAAAACCAAATGGAAACAATTGGATATGTTTGTAACAAATTGCAATTGTTTTTACGAATGTTATAATTTTCTTACAATCTTAGTCACTAGAATGTTATAATCAATATAATTATCCTGGTATTTATATTCTTCTATTCTAGGAAATTGTCAAAGGGAACCGATTGGCTCACTGGATTATTTAAATACATATTACTAAATTCCTTAAGGCTTTTTGGGTAATTAACAAGTCAATTATTGTAAATTTCAAAACCCGATCACCCACAGTTGTAAACAGAACAACAACAAGCATGGGCAATAATACAATTGGGTTAATTTAACGTGAGATTATCTTGGTCTGGAACCAGTCCAATTAGTGTCAGATCTAGGGGTAGTACAATTGGCAAGTATTTGTCCTAACTGACTTAGTAAACCAACAAAATAAACTCAAGTGCATATTCGACGCTAAAAAAGATAGATTTAGGAGTACATGTAACATCCGATATGTTGTATAACTACTTAGCTTTGTTATACATTTTACATAAGTAGTCAAACTATTATTATAAAGGGTTTTGTTTCTCAAAAAATATTGCATACATTAATTTTACGAATACTAGATACTGAAGAAGTATTATATTAAATAGTTTAAAGTTCACATTCTTACTTCTCTCTTTAATTACAGATCTTATCACATCCTATTATTGATTTGAGCAGAAACTCTAAAAATTATAATAAATTATTATTTGTTAATAGTTTTTTGACTTTGTAGCCTATATTTTTATTATTAATACAAGTAAACTAATATAAATTAAAGAATTTATTCTTTTTCTGATTTGTTTACAAACACATTAAATTATCTGCTCGTGAACTTTACGAACCTAAGTTTACAAAGTCCTTGGAAAATTTGGAGATGTTTACTGATTGAGGAGAGAGTAAACAGTTTGAACAAGCTATATCAATTGTTAATACATTTTTACAAAATCACCAAAAAAACATACTCTTTACAAGGCCTTTCACCAGCAAAGCTGGCATCATCAGGCAACAAAAATTTATATTTGTAAAATATAATTTGTATTTTACTTTATACCAATAGTAAAATGTATTTTTTATTGGTAATTTTGTAAAAATGTACTAACAACCGAATACCAATATCAACTACATCTGAAATTTACAACCTAAATCAAGATCGAAAAACAGTATGAAGTAGATTATTCAAGGCTGCAATTAACAGTATAGAGATAATTTATAAAGACACGAAAATTAGTTAAATATATAATTTGTTACATGCTTACATAGTGTTGCTATAAATTAGTAATATTAGTTTGAACATTTATAAGAAAATACGAACAAGTAATGACTAAATTCGTCATTTGTTCGTGATATATTCTTATTCAATTATAACTATAAAATTAACTATAAAATTATAATATTATATAAAACTAGATAGATAATTATTTAAATGTTATTTTAAGAGGTTAGAGAATATTATAAAAATATTGGTTTACTCATATATATTCCGTTTCAATGGGACCATCTTTATTAAATCAATTAGTTTCTTCCGTTGGTTTATATGCATAAATCTTCTTTTTTTCTTAAATATATATATACATGAGAAACCAATTGCTTTTGATTTGGTTTGAATTATTTAAAATATACACAACGGTTCAAACTACTAAGCACGGTTTTTGTCATAAGTTTGAAGTATTTTGTTTTTCTACAGATAAAGTATAAGTTAAAATTCAACAAATACATAGAAAATTGAATTGTAGTTGAGCTATTCCACTGCGCAAACTGTTTTTTTATAATAATAATATTACACATCATGTTACTTAATAATAACTGTTTTGAGGAAATACATTTTTATTTCTTAATTTACTCTCAATGCATTATAATTGAAAGAATGTTATACCTCTATAATATCATATGTAATACTATGTATCACAATAAAGCCATAACCAGTTGTGATTTCATAATATATCGAAGAACTACAACTGTTCCGTACTTAGTATAAGTTATTGTACATATAGTTAGTTGTAATTCATAATTCAGTAATTTATTAGTTTGTTCGTCTTATTTGTATTTATAATCTCTTAAGCATAAATTGTTATTCACATACTCATAATATATTCACCTGTTATTGTATTGCAATTTAAATAATATTACTGGCCTCTATGAACATGCACTTGCCAAAAGTCAAATATCAGGTGACATTGTCTAACGCTTGTATCCGGTGGTGTGAACCCTGTCAACACGCTTCACCCCTATACCTAAAATTAACTTCCCAGTTGAACTCATGATGCTATGCAGAACGGTTCGCTTGGCGTCGCGACTGCCGTGACCTCTCTTATAGTGACCTCTCTTTTGGTTTCATTGTTCAGTGATCGTGTTTTTTCGTCTCTCAATCTCTCTACTCTCAATCTACTCCGCATTTAATTCAAGGTAAACTCTATGTGTGGTAAACTGATGTGTTGTGCTCCAAATTGACAACGCTGGACAACATCAACACCCCAGGCCTGGTGGTTCCATGTCTACGATCGTCTCAACTCATCTTCTCAGTTCTTCGCTCCAAGATATGTACTATCTCCTCTAAAAGGTACAGTTGGTTCTTTTTCATTACTTTCTACTTATAAAACGCATCTCCCTGTGATCGTTCGTGGTAACGTCTTTTGTAGTGTTTCCTCTACTAACGTGGATGTTAGTTGGTCCTCCGAAAAGGCAATAAGCTTTAAAAATCTCTCAAATCACCCTCAATACTAAATAACAACCTTAGAAAAAATTTAATCTGAGGAGTTTAATAATAGTTGTATAAGACAAATTAATGTAAAAACTAAACACAGTTAAAATAAAAATATAACATATTTTGTGCAATTACTTTACATTGTCTGTTTTTTTGTCTCATACATTTTATTTATTTTTTTATAATGGATTTATACATTTTATTTATTTTTAAATGGCACTGACGAAAACCTGCAGACGCAAAGGTTTTAATTTGTATCCCTCTGATTAATCATGGATTTCTAAACCTAAAAATACCTAATCATCTCATAAAGATGATGGTTTTAATAGCATTGATAATATATTTTTAATCGGACATGAAGTATACATGAAATGTACGTAAACATAGAAGATACGAAGAAAGAAAGAAATACAACAAAAAAAATCAACTAAAACATTTTCACATTTCCCTGTTGTAAGTGTAATTGAATTCGACATAAAATTACAAATATTTGTTATTTTCCGATATAATTGAAGTTTTAGGAAGATGCTTGTTATAAATACAGATGATGTTGGTTTAGTAAGGTTAATCATCTGTTTAGGGGGTTGAAATATACTGGTTATGGACTTAATTCGTTAAACACTCCAATGGATAGTTAAAATGTGTTTTTTTTTTTTTTTTGATAATTTAGAAATAAAACTAAAAAAAAACTTTAAGTAATGGGTCTTACTAATACAATAGTTTATCTTAATATGTTTCTTAAATATCAATAGTAAATATATGTTGTAAAATAGTAATAAGAGTTGGAAATGTTTAGTTTGATAAATACTTCCTGCTTAATTCATGAAATGTAATGATAATGTTCAATAAATTTGTTGTTATATTTCTGCATATACTGAAACATATTACATACATTGTTATACTTACCGTAGTAGTAGTTTTAAAAAATATGTAACATAATGTATAGTTGTAGTGTCTAAATTATATAAAACACCCACCAGTTATCCATCAGTAAGACTTTTACATCTGTGTTTACACAATAATGCTTTTCGTGATAGGCAACTAACACTGATTATAATTAATTTTAAATTAAAATTTATAGACCGACATACCGGTCCAGTTACTCCATAAGGCAGTAAACTCCAGGAAAATCTAAATATGACATCATAGTAATTGGAGTTTTACACATCAAATGTTAAAAACGTATTTTTCTTGTTGTGTTCACAAGGCTCTAAATTGATTTAACATAAATATATATGTTGACAAACTTATGTGTTTTACTATATATATTTTATGAATAAAATTGCTGTTTTTCACTATTATACATACATATTTTATGGTTTTTTCGTAAATCAAAATATCAATTACACTTGATATTTTTTCTACAATACATTGCTGGTGGTAACATTTCATCCTGAACAATTTTCAAATAAATAATGTCGTTTCATTAGATTTATATTGAAAACCATAAGAATTTTGCTTAGTAAACTATTCTTTAAACTATTTTATTTAGTCAAAAAACATATATCTAATCCAGTAATATTACCCTAGGCTTTTTAAAGGAGGGCGTTTAGATGTCTAAGAGATTGTGGTGTTGGCTTGAGGCAACTGAGCCATTCGACAAACTTTAGTTGGAAATGTCGTTTACTAAAGCTTTTAGAAATAAGATAAAAACTCCAGAGCCAAATTTACTTGAGAAGATTTGGTTAATGTAACTACTATATGATTTTACTTGTAAGTTCCTTTTGACTGGCTGGAAAGAAAATTAATAAGAATAAAAATGAAAGCATTGAATAATTTTAGTAAGTAATAATGTAACAATGTTTTGTTACACTAATTTTAGAAAAATATCATAAATAGTGCAGTATATAGAAAATTACTTCAAACTCTAGAAATGTTCAATACAAATTGAAAAATATTTTTAATTATTGATAATCTTGTCACCTAAAATAAAACAAAAATATTTGTCCTGTTATAGATAAAATAATCATTATTTGTTTCAACAGGATGTTTTCCTGTCGAGTGTTATAAACATTTACAGGTTTTGGTGACGTTCTTATGTTTGCTTCCTCCTCGAAGGTCTCTGATTGGTTCCCATCTCTTTTGTTTCGAGGCACTTTTGCATAGAGGGAAGCCTACGTAAATGGGCCATATAATGGTTTTTTTTAACACTTTTAGTTCAGTATGTGCAGTGCCACTCAGTATAAGTAGCTGTTTTATTGTGTGCACGACGATTACGTGTCTGGTACCTTTAGATTTTGACACTACTGTCCTCTGGTAGAAACGTAAGTTAGACCATTTTTAACGTTTTAGTTTATAGTTATTAGCTTTGTTCCCTCCATTTCCGGGTGCTCGTTGTATCTCAGGGCCGTTATCCCCTAGAACTGAAACCCTGCTACCAAATCCCTGTCCATCCACAGGGAAACGGGAACATGTATCTTTAAGACTCGAGGTAAACACGATCCGAGCCACGTGATGGCGGTCGAGAATCTAGTTGGACCTCTGGACTTGGTGCTTACCCTGGGGGCTACAGCTACTCAATCCCTATGTGAGTAGAGCAACGGGCGCTGTCCCTCGAAGAGGGGGACTGCTCACAAAGAAAAGGTAGGGGCTTTAGCACCCCCTAACCCATAAGGTACGAAGTCATGGGGTGACACTTAACCATATCCCTGGTGTGGGACGTCGTACCTCAGGTGCTCACACCCGTTAACCGGTGATAACGCTACCCAACACCAATCTTATCCCACCGGAAGATTCCGAGCAGCTATATGCTCAGAAACTGCTGCGGTATCTAATTAACGTGTAGCCCTGACCTGCTTCACAATAAGGCGCTGAGCACGGCGGGGGATGGCCTGAGACCCTTCACGTCTCCTCTATGGACAGGAGAGTAACGTTCACGCCACCCCTGTATAGGCTGTGGTAAGTAGCTTGCTATGGTGGCTTGTGATGAGACGTTTGAGCTGACTCCCCGTTTCAGCGAAGAATAGAGCAGCGGCGGGTTTGGGTGAGTTTGGGGAGACTTTGGTCTAACCCGTCTGTTGCTCCTGGCGTTGCTGTCAAGGTTTGTGGTGGCTTCGGACGTAGATCTGCCTCTCGCCACGCATGAATAGGTTCTTGCAATGCAGGAGGACGAGTGGCAATGCACTCATAAGCCTCCTCGTCGACCTTGGGCCCAACTATGCTAAGGTTGCAGATGAGACCCCACCTGCTGACAACTTATGGTGCTGGTGTGTCAGCGTTCCTAATCAACACATTACGTCTTTTGCCTGTCCTCCTCCGGGGGTGTGGGCGTAGGGGCGAGGCTGGGGAGGTAAAGTACTTGTGATCCGCTTCTCGCCAGGACTGCGGCTCACCATGGTCCGTCTGTAGACGACCGACCCATGCTGGGTGGGATGCGTATCGAGTAGCCAGCGTGGACTAGTATCCCGAAACACACATCAGACGGATGGTCCCACCTGTTGACCGTAACACAGGTACTACAGGGATGGGGGAGCCCTGCGGCTTACATCATCTGGTTGCCGTACCTCCATTAGGATGAGGTATGGACTCGTAGTGGTAGTGGGGTGCTAACATGGCACAGTCTGCTCTTCATTTTTGGGTGGGGTGACAGATGGAGCCCGGTCCTTCCGGGACGCTCAAGGTTAATTCGATAACACCCTAGCCAGATCTAAGATAACTGGCGCTGGTGGACAGCGGCGGCCTCTACTTCGAGAGCAAGCAAACCATACCGAACCAACGTACTGAGCTCTCCGGTGATGGAGTGGGCAGGCGAATAGCCTCCCTCTGAATAGACGCACAGCCTTTCGAGTGTAACCTGGCAGCTCGCAAGCGCGGTGATCTAATGTCACACAAAAACCTAAACTTGTTCTTAGTTTTCTTGTTCTTATAAGGGTCGCTCTTCTAGTGACATGTCAGTAAATTTTATCAGAAGTCAGAATTTATTAACATAAAAAGTTTTAAAACTTAAAATACCGATTGATTATATTGTTGTTCTATTAATTCATGAGGCAGAATTATATAAAATAATACTAATAATCATACAAAACAAAATAATTCTAAATAATTGTATCACATAATAAGTGTCATCAATAATACATGATACATTATCACTTCGTTGAAATCAATACTTCGACATATGTTTGGATAAGGCTGGGATATAATAGTACATGACTTATTAGTAAAGTACTATGTATAAATAAATGTATGTTATAATAGTCATTTTTGCTTGTCTTTTATTTTAGTAAATAGAAGTAAATAAAAATGTTGTATACTGATATAGTAGTAAATGATCCTATAAATAGTCAAAATATAATCACAGATTTATAATAGACGAGAATGCAACTAAAATGTGAGGCAGGATAATGTATTTACACTTTCAAACGTAAAAAAAATACAATAGTAACATTGCAAATATATAGCTAAAATTAAAAAGATTTATTAAGTTAAAACAACAGTTAACACTTTACTAAGTAGGATTATAATAACGCTAACAATCTTATTATTTTTATTACTTTTGAGAGTAATATCTTGATAAGAACTTTTAACAAAGTTGTGCGTTTAGTATGAATTATGTGCGTTGCCTGGTTTCCATTTGGCTCCGAGCCCTAGACGTTGACAGCTCTTTAAATCTAAGATATTTTGGAAACATTGCATTGTTTAGATAATACATTAAATTACGTGATAAATATATTTTACGTATTGAAGTAAAAACTGCTTGTTGCCTAAACATTTAATATGAAGCTATGAGATCCACACAGAACACGTTCATATTGATTATTTGTAGTCATTCTATCAAAAGGAAATTATATACTTTTTAGAGTACTAAAGTGTACATTTTTAATAATTAGTTATATTCTTATCAAAGAACAATAATTACAATTTCATTGTGTTTAATTTGGTGTTAAATGTTATTATTTTTGTAGTATATTGTATCTGTTTGGTTTGACTTCATACATTTGTTATGAAATAAAATAAAATTAAAATTAAACAAGCATGAAATATAAATAATAATTATATGCAATGAATAAATCTGGGCTATAATAATAAGCTAGTATGTGTTATATGGTAATGTAAACTTTATCTTATTAAATATGCCACATATAACATTCAAGGGTATTAAAGTACTCAGCAGGAGTAGGGCAAAGTCCGTGCATTAATCATCATCCTACAAACATGGAGCTTGTTAGACGTTCGCCAGTGTATCTTTGTTCCAATGTCTTCATTAGTTGCTTGGATAATTAAAACCCCATATTTCAGCAACAACTATTTGGAATTACGAGGATTGTTGGTTCTATATTACAGGGTCTTGTAGTTGCACTCTTCATTAGTTATTACGTATCCAATATATAACTTTTACAAGTTACCTAAACCCAAAACTTGTTTACCAAAATCTAATGCTCATTCAGCTTCATACAACACGTTTCTATACAAAATATCAATGTTTACCTTAAAATTAACCTAACACTAATATACAATATTTTTTATAATATAATAATGTTTAACTTAAATACCATATATTTTATATTTATGGTTCGAATTTAAATTTAACTCAAACGGAGGTCTGTTTTATGATAGTACAAATACTCAGTCAGGTTTCACTATAACGTATAAGAAACGATAGTCACTTTTCTAGGACAACAACGTACCTGACCTAGTCTACATACTTCCTTGCAAATTGGAATTTCTTATGAAATCTATGGATATCAGAGTCTCTTATGAGTTTTCATAATATGGGAAATAAGTGCTGGGACATGTAAGTATTATAGTAAAGACTCGAATTATATGGGACTTACATAAATATATTCCCATTAAAAACAAACATCTAATAATAGTGTCATTATTTGAATAAAGCATATAAAAACGTATACATTTTAGCATATACAAATAATGCAAAATCATAAAATGTAATGTTGCTAGATATAAAAATGTTTTTATCATAGTATTTTCAGAATCAAAATAATTATTAAATTAGTTCGTTTATTATATAATCAGCAGTACAGGCGTGTACCTAAATCATGCGTTAAAGTCGTCACAATATTTAACATAAGGGAGTCGTTATAATCGTCTAGGCAATACCTGCAGTATATGCGTGTACCTAAATCACGCGTTAAAGCCGTCTAAAAAATTAACATGAGAGAGTCGTTACAATCGTCTAGGCAATATCTGCAGTATATGTGTGTACCTAAATCATGCGTTAAAGCCGTCACAATAATTAACATGAGAGAGTCGTCATAATCGTCTAGGCAATACCTGCAGTATATGTGTCTACCTAAATCACGCGTTACAGCGGTCACAATAATCAACATGAGGGAGTCGTCATAATCGTTTAGGTAATACCTATATCATATGTGTGTACCTAAATCACGCGTTACAGCCGTCACAATAATTAACATGAGAGAGTCGTCATATTCGTCTAGGCAATACCTGTATTATATGCGTGTACCTAAACCACACATTAGACCCGTCACAATGTTAAACATTACAGAGCCGTCGTAATTGTCTGGCAATACGCGTAGTACAGGCATTTACCTAAATAACGCGTTACAGCCGTCAATGTTAAACGGCTGGGTATTGATTCAAGAAAATAATTATATCTCATATTGTCGATAAACCTAAAAAAATTACTTAAAATCTAAAGTTACAAGTACATAAATTATTACTCGGTAAATTATATTTATGCTAAAAACAAAATTATGTGTCAAATAAAAATACTAACATTAGAGAATATACCTTGGTAAATACCTTAATTTTTTCATTTACACATTTATAACCGTGTCAAAGTTTAACATCACAATATATCGCCAACTGATCTAACAACCATCCGTTATGAAATTGCCTTAATTGCGAACAATCTGGCAATGAACGAGTGTTGAGCACGAGTAAAACTTAATTTAGTTATTGTTTCGGTCTTATTTTGTGTTAAATACTATTTTACTATTTTGTGTTAAATACTATTATTGTTAAATACTTCATAAAATCTGACAAAATGTTTCTTAGATTTTGTGAGATTTATTTATTTATTTATATTTTTGTAGATAAATCGAAATTAGATTTTTTCAACAAATAAATTTAACAGAACCTAACGCAAAAGGTTTAGTTTATGAAAGTAATTTCAATGTATCGAACATATTTCGTGGCATTCCCTAAAGAAAAAAAAACATCTTTTGCAAAATACATCGAATAGCAGAAATATGCTGATTGACTTTAAAATTTGCTATAAGTAATTTTACGACTGCAACAATAATTTATACATTATTTAATACAGAGTTTTAAGTCAAATAAATGATATATGCACTTTCTCACACTCAATACAAAGGACCCACTTACTCTCAAAGTATTTACCACCATTTATTTAATAAACTAACATTTTTAATGTATAGTTAGAATAAGATAATTCTATGCCTTATTAACCATGAGAGTTTAAAAAGCCTCAGGCAAAACCAATTACATGAAGGGAAATAAGCAGAGTTGTCTAAGTACATTATTCTGACTGCATTTTCCTTTCCAGTTATATAGTTCAGCAGATGACTTTAAAATAAATATATTGATATTCAAACTTGGAAGTACTTGAAGTTTTATTATTTTTGAACTGTTCAGGATTCAATATAAAGACACTGGCAAATCTAGTAGTTTCTCTGTTCGTACCCATGGGTAGATATCAGGTGGATATCGTACCAATGATGTATCAATATCTGAATTAAATGACGTCAACGATGTCTTCATCATATATACTGTACATGAAAAACTATCGGATTCAAGTGTAATGGACATTTATAGTTTTAGGGAAAGCTCACTGCTCTTATTTGTTCCAAATTTGCAAAAACGGCTTTACGCAAGCATAACAGCAGATAACTTGTTCTGTATTTACATGAAATGTACTGGTTTAGAAACAAATGTTTAGTTCCTTTGCTACACTTGAATAATTATGCAACTCCTGGCTTTATATATTTCGTGCTCAGATACTTTGTAGTGATCATACATATTGCAGGGATCTGGAATCCAGATACAATGTGGTAGCTGTACACTTCAATAAACATGTTACACTGTTATAGATTGTGTTAGTTACAAATAATATACCTGAATATCTGTAGTTGATAGATTTGTTGATGTAACATAAAACCATTGAACTACTGTCAATAAATTGTTTATTGGAGTTCTTATTTATAGAAAATATCCTTAATAAATCATTTATATTCATTATTCATTCATAAGACACCAGATTGTAAATATATGAGCAATGAACTACTGTAGTCATTGTTACCATCTAATGTTGACTGTTCCTCAGAACGAATTATTTATTAATAGCCTAATAGCCAGGGCAGGTAAGGGACCAACAGCTTTACGTGGAATCCAAAGCACGTAGTGTGATCTAATTTTCAGCTAACTGACAAGCCTGTAACTCAGTTCTCTTCCCTATAGGACAAATAACATATACTAGTATTATACATTAGTTGCATACTTTTTTAAGTCAGTTTTCTAACCACGCATTAGAATAGTTGTACGTATAAGAAAAAAATACACTTTTGTACGTGGATTACATATAATAACAAATAATGCACCTGATTAGACATAGTGGATAACCGTTTATCTTTTTTTTTGCAGAATGTAATGAAGTGAAATATTTAAAATAAAATATTAATTGAAATTATTCCATAGAAATATTCTTATTGAAAAAATGCATCAGAAAATAACAAATAGTTAAGAATTAAAAAAATTACATACTTGTAAAGACAATTTCTTAACCGTGCTTTATCTTGAAATATCTTGGTATTGTTACGCTAAATTTTAAAAAATTTTACATTAGACTAAATGATATAATATATATTCCGTCGTTAATTACAGAATAACTTGACTTGGAGGAATGGTTGATAATCATGAAACGTTCTACAGGTATTATTTACGTTGGCCAATTTTTATGATTTGACTCTTAAATAGTGTCTAAATTGTTGTTTTTTCTATTATAATTTCAAACTCTTCAACGTTTTACAGATTGATATGGCCCAACTGTAAAGAGGAAAAACGCTAATCTCAAAAATATTAACTTTCTATTGCATGTGATAAGCAATTTAATAAGTGTTTAACTTGAATGGCATATATTGTTATTCAACTAGATTGAATTATGACATGTTTCTATGACTATTTTTATACGTCTAAAATACGTAATAATATATATTGAATAAAAAGAGTTTCCAGAGCATAGTGATATACACTTTAACTTAACTGTATATCTAAGATTGATAACACTAACATTTCACTTGCTCGCAAAAAACGAATTTTTAAAATCGTAGCACTCAAATCGTTTTATCTTGTTACGGATTGCGATTGTAGTATACCACAAAATTATGTTATTGAGAGTTCTAAAGTAAATGTATCGTGATTGTTAATTTTCACGTAATGATGGCAAATGTCCAACTACCTTTGTCTCCCTCATCTTAGAAGTAATGGGTATTCTATTGCAACTTATTAACTCTTTCGTTTATAATATGAAAAATTGGATCAGTTTGTGCTTTGAATATATGAATTATTTATATTCATTTGTTTGGTATAACAAAAGCAATTCTTACACAACTTTTAGGGGAACTAGTTTAATGTTAATAAAGCAATAATAATAAATAACATAAACTAGGATATAAATAAAGTAACTTAAAATATTATTCTTTTCATATAGTATGAACTATGTTCAACTCAAACCAAGAGGAAACAGGAAGAATTGATTAACGCAACATTTCATTAGTCAAGTTGTAAAAGCTCTGGTGTAATATACACAAAGGGCTGTGTTTAAATCAAGTGTGGTTCGAGGAAATGAAAACATCAATTTCGTACATTTACTGTGTTGGGTCATGAGTTACACTTCATTACGAATAATACGTTCCGTCTGTTTACAGAAAAATATGAATACAGCAAATGTTGTAAAACTATCTAATATTAAAATTTTTAACAATTATTTCCATTCTTGTTTCAGATCAAAAGTTCTGTTAGGATGTCAAACATTCGACTTTTAATTGTTGACGATAGATAGATTCCTCTAGCGTTGACTGTGACTAGGCGGGAAAAGTTTACGTCCTCAATGTAGGCTTTCATATTTTAAAGTTATATAGTTCATGATCCACACATATGAGCAATGATTCAAAGATATATCACAGCGAAAACACATGGGACATCTTCTTTAATTAATTTACGATAGGTTTGTCTATTCAAAGCTCAATCGGTATATGAAATCAAGGGACGACTCAACAAATATTTTTTGGGTTTACAAAAATACGAATATTTTATGACTTGAACATTGGAGTCAGTCCATTTGATAAACAAATCGTGTGTTATTTCTTATTTTAGGACTCGTATAGCATCACACAGTATGCTCAAATGTGAGCCTAAGGATGCATAGTGTACTTTAAGGGGATTATTTTTTAAATGGCAACCATTTTTATCGTAAAAACCATACGTCTGATGAATAATTTTAAATGGGAAACCTTATCTTGTATTTAGTGACGGTTAAAAAAACATACATATATATTTCAAATAAAAAAAGCCACCATTTTTTAATTTGTCTGTCAACTTTGTTTTTCCTTACGAAATAATCTGTATTTTATTATTGTTTTAGATAACAATAGTACTGTAATTGTAATACTCTTTTATTCTTGGCAGTTTTTCGATATCTTTCTTATACAGCTTAACTTTTTCAGATTCTCCAGGAGTTTAACATTGAAATAATTTTCTAATAAACTGCATATGCATTCAAAAAATCATATAATCTGAAAGGATTTGAATATCAATTAAATAATATTTGTTTTTTTCACGATTTAAAGGTATGTTGAATTTCAACAAACAGAAAAGGAACAAAATATGTTACTTGTTTATCTCACATAAATTGATGTTGGTAGCACTGAATGGGAATATTCAGAATTTTTTTAAATTATAGCCCATTTTCAATACATTACAAAAGGTGTACCTAAAACATATATTTTATGTTGTGATTTAAAACGTCAAGTTGAGGAATATTCATAAATAAATCAATTTCATATTGATTAGCCACATCAACTATTGAACTATTCTAATTTCGTCCCATGCAAAATAGTCTGACTTGTATAATATGTAATCATGGAGAATTCAACAATTTATGATATAGTAACACTCAAATCATGTTTAAGAATGTAAAATAAATTAATTCTAAAGTTATAATGTCATATAACTAGTTCAATCATAGATTATAGCATCAATTACTATCCACAAGCTGAATACTACGTGGCTCTTGAAACTTGACTATTAATTAGTATCCAACATTATTATGACTTACAATCAAACCTTTTTACAGCTGATCACATGACATGGTTAAACAAAACCATCAAAACACAGTTCATTGAAAAATAAATGTATAATCCATATAAAATCCAACTGTGAATATTACTAATATCATAACAAATTACTTGCTGAAATAATTAGTCCAGCACCACACATACTTCATACTACTTTCTCAAATTTAATATAAAATATTGGACTGCAACGAAATATATATGACTTAATTATGGGATTATTAATATATATTATATCAGTATTGCCAAAAAAATTCACATATATATTGAATTGATATATTATGGATGCATAAACGTAAATTCTATTCAACAATAGGGTAGTTTAAATGGGCACTTCTTTTGGATGGTTAAATTTGTTTTGTAGACTACTATTAAGACAATCCAAATTATATAAGAAAATATGGATTAATAGCGAAAAGTAATACTTCCCCCCATATTGTGTTAGCCCAATTCAATCGCTGTAGTCTTTAAATTACATTTTACGAAAATATAGATTATAATTGTCATTAAATGGTATACTTTGCTAATTTAGCTCGATCACCTGAGGTGTCTACCATCCAACTAACACATACAAGAACATACATAAAAAATTTAGAATAAAAGAAATTACTCGTGTACACTGTACAGACCATTCAAACAACTCTGGGAAAGCTTTTATACCGTTGACAAATTGTTTTTCCAGTATATAAAATATCCCGAAGTGTGTAACAAATGACAGGAATCACTTGGGACACATATCTGGTTATAGTGCCTGGAGGTAAAGGGTGATAAATAAATTTAAAGTTTAACAGAGTCCCAGGAATATACTGAAAGCTCAAAGAACAAAATAGGATACACTTTTTTCAAAAATTATTTTGATTTTGTAAAAACATATCAACCATAAAAGTTAAATGCTATAAATAAAGTTTTATCTAGAATGAAGTAAAATATTTTTATAATTTCTCCCATAAGAATTAATTTATAATACATTCTTTGACCTAATGGATGTAATGCGCTTTTTTAGTAAGATGTAATAACGGGCGTGGACATTTAAACCCCTTTCAGCCATTTAAACGAATGATAATCATCGATGTGATAACCTAGAGACGAGCTTTCCGCATTCCAATCAAGGCCGCAGACTTCCCCCTCCCCGACCTCAATCCTCTAGCTGATATTTCGTAGAAATGTGAAGTATCATGTGTACACACACACACACACACACACACACACACACACACACACACACACACACACACACACACACACACACACACACACACACACACACACACACACACACACACACACACACACACACACACACACACACACACACACACACACACACACACACACACACACACACACACACACACACACACACACACACGCACGCAGACACACACGCAGACACACACAGACACACACACACACACACGCAGACACACACAGACACACATACACACACACACACACACACACGCAGACACACACAGACACACATACACACACACACACACACACACACACACACACACACACACACACACACACACACACACACACACACACACACACACACACACACACACACACACACACACACACATTAGCTTTTTGATTTAAGATTTGAATTCAGTAATAACATTACCAAATCATTAAGGAATATAGTAACTATATTAAAACACATGTACATGCTAATCAGTAAACGAATAAACACATTCCAGATAAGATCAAAAAAAAAAAAAAAAATAACAGAAATAATATGTTTCGTAACTCAATATAAATGTGCCAGGATGTAATACATTTTAAATTTAAATGACGTTATTAATATATTAATTTTCATTTATTACCTTTAAATAGAAATGTATACTTGTCTTCCATTTTAAAACCTTTTTAACATTTTAAAATTATTAAGATATAATATTTTACTTACATCCATGCTTATAAATTAGTTACACTATTGGTATAAAAACATATAACTCACAATATTTGATATCCAGTAAATTAAAATATGTTATAAATATGGAAATTGCGTTAGATTTATTTCCTATGATAGATTTAAAATACACTAAGCACAAATAAATGAGAATGGGGCGAATGAACTGGAATTGTGTGCCTTAGGATATAAAACAAGATTGACTGTGAGACTGAAAGCCAGACAAAAGTTTCAGCAAACCGATAAAAAACCTACGCGAAAACAGTGCCGGAATAGCAATTGTTCATTAGCATGTAGATAGGCTTGTCACCCGAGGTCTGCAAATATTGACCTTGACACATGACCTTTGTGTTAACATGTCTACTTAATGTACAAAGGCATTTCAGGTACGGTGTTCTGCTAATATTAATGTATTTTATTGTGAACTAGACATTAAAAATAATAGACTAGGTCAAAATAATTGTTTTGATACAATTTCACCTAACAGTTAATTAATTGTTGTAAGTTGAAATATTACATAAGTTTCATTACAACTAGTTTTCCTCAGAGTTTGAATTGGATCTGTATTGTCATTTATTATAAGCAGATACTAGTTTGAGAATAAGACAATTATAATAATTATATGTTACCATGTTTATAAATATAATTATAAAAATAAATATCAAAAATAAATATGTCAATAAACTATATTACACTTTATTTTTAAAATATATCTAATGATAACAAATCATTTTAAAAAGCCTGTGTCCCAAACCAGAAAACTAACAAGATTACATATATCAATATGCAGATGTAATAAAGGAAATAATTCAGTGAAACACATAGTTCTTAAGTAGAAAAACGGTTGCTTAAAAAGTCATAAAACTGTTATTTACTTACAACCCACTGATGCTGATACGTCTGTATTACTTAAATCAAAAACATTTATTTCACAAGAAAAAACTTTACAAAAAACATATAATGAAATATTTGTACATAGAATTTATATTTATGCAGTTGATTAATACATATTTCATTGAAAATCATGAAAACGCATTGTTTTAATTAGATTTATACAATCTCAGTTTTAAAATAAAATAAAAAAGTTAATCTCTGAATGCATTCCAAAACGTATGTATGGCACCCTAGACTGTCTGGGGTAACATATTATCCTGTGAATACAAAGCAGCTTTTCTCCTACATTCCTTACTTCAGTCAATGTATAGTAAATAATGTTTTTTTTAATTGATTGCAAACCTTAGCAGTAATAGTGAATGTTGTATGTTTCCAATACACATATAATAAAAAAAAGAAAATATTTACATGTACGAGAGAAGAATATTTATATATTTTAGTAGTGAACACTTAACTAACTTGATTTTCTATAGGATCAAGATGATTCATAAATAAAAATAAAAGATTATTGATTTTTATTCCACTCGCTATTTTAAGCATAGTTATTTCCTAATTTACTTGTATAGGCTAATTAAGTACAGTCCCCAATTTTTTGTATTATTACCCATTTTTATTTTACTATAATTTTCCTTCAAAATATATAACTGTAGTTCATTGCAATGAGACATTTCAAAAATATCATTTAATGCAATAAATAAATATATACTATAATGAAAGGTATTGAAAAGTAAAGAAAATAATTACATGGATAGCAATTAAAAGAAAATGAAAAAAAAAAGAAATGTTGTTTTACTTGGTTCAGTTGAACACAAACACTAGTAAATTAATTACTGTGGACAATCATATTGATTACAGTTCCATTTAACTGTACGTAAATCAGCACCTATAAGCGGTAAGTAAAATTAAACAGCCCCCCTAGAGTACTGTAATACCCACAGTGTGTGTTGATTGTTTGAAATGTGAAGTGCTAGAGGTATCGTTAATGCAGTGATTAGCTGAAATGTATCTAATTAATTGGAAACAAACTTTCAATCGATATATGAAGGGACATTGACATTACTTTTATTGTGAATACTTTATTGGTTAAAATAAAATTTAGTTTTCAAGTGTAGGAGTAGAAATATTTTGAATTAACAAGTACTATAAATATATTTTGTTGTAATTATATACCTCAGTGTTGGTATGAATGCAGTCTAACTCAATAATAAGCTCCACAGATGCCATTGGGGTGAATTATCTCCCATAATGCCACTTGATGTACATTGATTATAATTACATATAACTAGACTAAATGTCAACCAATCCTGTTGTACTGGGCATTGAAACTAATCATAATACTGTACCATAATTTTAAAGTTATGCTTGTTTTGCGTTATTTTTGTACCAAATAATTTTAATAGTTATTAATATGTTGAGATACCATTTTCTACTCTCACGATAAACCTCAAAAAAATTATCAATGTTTATCATTTCAATCAGGTAGAGACCGGCTGGGCCCAATTTGGAGAAAGACTATTGTAGGTATTATTGTGTATTTCGAAAGTTTTTTTTTTTTTTTTTTTTTTTATTTTCCTCCTTATTCGCTTGGTCACTATACTTTACACTCACCTAATATAAATAAAAATTCTTTGTTTACCTTGTGATTTAAATTAAGTTAGATTATCAAAAGAGGTTATTTTATCATGTGGATAGCTTTTTTCCTAAAATATTAGAAAAATTGGTTTTAAAGTAAATTTATCTTTAAGATATTGTTATTTATTTTTCAAATAATTTATTATTAATCTAAAAGTAAATACATAATTTGTGTTTCAATAAAATACAATTTTCAACTATAAAAATACTTTCTACAAATCTAACGTAACCTGAATATACTTAACTTATCTTCACCGATATTTACAATGCCTGCACTTCAAGACGTCTAATTGTCCGCCTCTCTGCAGATAAAATATATGAACATTCGTGTTTTTAATTATTAGTTGGTACCATCCCGTAGTAGTCACAAAATTATTTGTTTGTCATTGATTGATAAATAAATATTGCAGGCAAAACACATTTCATAATTCGTTATTAACGTAAAAAACATCAAATTGGGTAAAGAAATATAATTTCCGTAAAACAAAAACCCTAAGTTCATTTTTGACCCAAGTCGAATATACATAATTACCTCAACGTTTCAGCTTCTGATTGATTCTCAAGGTTTAATCTTCCTACTCACTTAAATTTCTTGTACTTGTTTATTAATATAAATGATTAACGGATTTTTTTTATAAATTGAAAATATAGTTATGCTAAAACAAAAATTGATCAACGAAGGTATTTGCACCATAGTAGTAATATAAGTTGTCAAGAAACTTATATTTTCCCTCCCACAATACGCAACACTGTTATTATATTTCACAAGTAATTTTATACAATTATTTTAGTGGCATTTTTTATATATTGTTTAATGGTATATATATAAGTTTTGTAAATGATACCTCTTAAATGGGGCAGCAATCTTGCATATAAAAACCACGTTCCTCTCTTACCCATGTACGTTGTACTCTGCCAATCACCATACACCTCCCACATACTGAGTAAATATAAAATTAGGCTCAAAGTTTCATATGTTAGCTGTATTAAAGCTAAATAAGTTATTTTTATTTATGAATACTTTACTTTATTTATTTTATGTAATACGTAATCTACAATACGATTGTAATAGTGTATCATATATTTATTTTTAAACTCCTTTAATTAAATACGCGTGTTTTAACATCTTATTACTTTATTTGAAGAAAAACTAAATATATTTGTAATAACTTGTTATGCTAGTATTTTAATTTATTAGTATTATATTGAACAATAGTATTTTAGTGTATAGTAGTAGTTGATTGTGATACGCAATTTTGTTTTCTTACATAGGGGAAGGGATGGAGGGTTTTCATTTAAAACACAAACATCTTTTAAATATTGTGTGAAAACTGTTATTTTTCCTGTCTGAAATGTTTTATTTATATAAAAAGTAAAGTGAATTTATCGGTTGAAAAAATAGTACGTAAACTATATAAAACCGTCTCTTGTATTACCCAACACAATATTCAAAGCCTTTTTAGGTAGGTAGCGTTTATCTTTGTATTCCAACGACTGTTTTTTGTTGATGAGTTGAAAATCCGCTGGGTTCATTACGGCCAAATAACGGTATAAATTCTTCTCAAATGTCATCGGATGTTTCAGTCATAATGTACTGTAGTTAATATTATTATTGGTCAGAATCTATACCATCTATACCACATTAAATAGTTTAATGCTATGTACAAAACCTATTTGTATGCAATATGAAAATTTACAAAAGGAAATGCGATTCGAATTTTATTTTATTTTGAAGGATTCCCTGTTATTTTCGATGATAACTACATAGTTTTTTTAATGATACTTAACCTGAAAAAGTATTATAATAACGATTAAAATTATAAATTATCATTAATACTACTATCAATAAATACTAACCTTGCTGTTTAAAAAAACTCAAACATTATAACAGTCTAAAGCTGGACAAAAATACTACATAAATCATGTATATTAAATAGTTAGTAAACAAAACAAGAAGATTAAATAAATGAATCTGAAGTATATAACTTAATTTAGTTTTCGTGAGGAACTACTCTCATTTCCTTAAAGTAAGAATTGAACAAGTGGTTCGGTATCTTGGGGATGGAGATCACTGCCACTTATTGCCTGCAGTTAGCTGTTAGTAAGAATGGAACAAGTGGTTCGGTAACTTGGGGATGGAGACCACTGCCACTTATTGCCTGCAGTTAGTTGTTAGTAAGAATGGAACTAGTGGTTCGGTAACTTGGGGATGGAGACCACTGCCACTTCTGGCCTGCGGTTAGTTGTTAGTAAGAAGGGAACAAGTGGTTTGGTAACTTGGGGATGGAGACCACTGCCACTTATTGCCTGCAGTTAGTTGTTAGTAAGAATGGAACTAATGGTTCGGTAACTTGGGGATGGAGACCACTGCCACTTATTGCCTGCAAGTTGTTTGATTACTAGAAATCCTAATACAGTAAAATACGATTTAATTAATATGACCAAAATAAAATAATAATTAAATTATTTGATAGTTTTAATTATCCGTTATCTGTTGACAACATTTTAATTAGTTTTATAAATTACTTTTTGTTTAACATTACTAAAAGCCTTTCTTTGTCGTCGTCTTTACTCAAAGCAAAGTCTTAAAGCAATCACAAAAGCTTCTTATCTGATAGCGTCAGGAGCTTGTTTTTCTTAAAATTCAGCAGATAAAATTCTCTATAAAATGTGTTCTATCCTTAAATTTTACACCACCGTTACAATAAAATTTAAAATGCTTAAAAATATTAAAATGTTTTCATAAAAATTTTAATGTTTGTATGAAAAACATACCTATAGTGGATATATAATTGTATAGTTAAAACCCATTAGCAACAATTTTTTATTTTAAAATTAAACTCTGTAACACAAAAAATATACTATATTTACAAATAATCCACGTTGTAATATTATAAAAATATTTTATCAAGCTGAACTCATAAATACAACTTGAAGCTACTAGCTCTTGAACGTTTTCGTGTATTAGTATGTATATAACAGTAAATTAAAGTTAGTAATATTGAAATTGAGATAATATGTGACTTAGGGTACGAATTACATTAGTACGAATATCCAGATCATCCCCCTTTTCTTCATTGTGGTGCTACTTGGTATATTGACCACTATTCGTAAGATATATTTCCCGAATTCGACAGTTATTTACACATTCTGATGTGGACCATCTAATGCAATTGATTCTAAGGTATGCTGAGCTAGGGATTAGGGACCGTCCATAAAAATGGTGGTGCATATACTACTACATATCTGAATACAATCAGACAGTGATTCTTACACTATAATTGAATATCATATGGAATAAAAAATTAAACAAATTGTGACTCTGTAAAAAATCAATCCTTAAAAGAATAATTTATGATTTGGATAACAACAGTGAAGTACTAATGTTTCGTTGTATAATCTAATTAAAAATATTTTAGTGTGTATAATTCAAGTTTGTCTATTGAAATGGTGTTTTAGCAAACATTATAAAAAGTGGTATATAACGTATGAGTAGTATATGAAGACTACTTTGTAAGTTCGAAGGAGAAACCTCTCTCAAAGTCCAAGCCAACAATTTCAGCTCATGACACCCTAATTCTAAACACCTTCGAACCAATCACAAAGCAGGACCTAGAAATAATCTGCAAATCTCTACCACTGACACTATCTGTGGGCCAGGAGAGCACACTGAGTAAAGTAGCCAACAAGAAATTTCAAAACCCCTATTAGACATAATAAATGCATCATTGTAACAAGCCACAGTCCCCACAGAAATTAAAATAGCAACAGTCTATCCGAAGATCAAAAAAAGGCAACCAAACATCTGTTTCCAAATATTGACCAATCTCTTGATGTGGGGGTCTTGAAATACCTAGAAAATACAGTACACTACAAACTCATTAATTAACTAGAAACATCAAACTTTATTACGGAAAATTAACACGGTATCAGAAAGAGAAAATCGGTAGATAAGGCCCTAAATCAGCTCCACAAAACAATCTCATCAGCTTCGAAGAACAACAAACACTCATTGGGAGCTTTCAAAGACCTCTAAAAGGCCTTCATCAGCCTGAACAGTAAAGTTTTAATAAAAAACTACGATACATGAACACTACATACAACGCCCTAACCTGGATTAAAAGTTACCTCCAGGAAAGGAAACAACTGGATGAAATAGAATAAATAATAAAAACTGAATAAAAACTAAATTTATTCTCAAAAAACTATCTCCGGCTTTCCTTAGGGCTCAATATTCAGACTCTTAATCTTTCTGTTCTACATCAACTCTTTTCCTGGATACCTTCAAAATCATACAACTTGCGTTATAATAATAATAGAACTTATGTTCACAGATGACTACATTTTTACAGCAGTAGAACCACCTCTTATCTGCAATACGACTTAACAATTACTCCAACATGGAAAAATGTCTGTGAACCTCTTAACCTGTAAATAAACCAATCGAGAACAAGTAAATTAAATAAATGTCACTTCAACCTACAGAATCACTTCGAGTACAAAAAAAACGTTGAAAATGAAAAACTACCAACACTACAAAGTTCCTTTGAATTACAATAGATAACAATTTAAATTTGCAACCACACATGAAAAATCTTCACAAGAAATAATAAATATTAATCTACGTCTTTTTAAAGAATCTAAAACGTAAATATACAGCTGAGACAGAATATATTTCCCTTTTTTAATATTACCTTTAATATTGCATTAACTAGGGTAATGCGACCGATACTTTAATAAACAAACTAATGATATCTCAAAGCTAAAATCAGTGGAAAAACTATTAAAAGAAGAAACAAGTTAATTAGAGATTCAATTACCTCAGAGGTAATTAAATCTCTGTAATGTTTTAAACATTAAAAACAGCGAGAGCAATACTCTTTAATGTTTTCTTACCTTAATTGTTCAAACCAAGTGGGATAAATAAAGTTACCTAATTACACAAAGCTGTTAAGTTTAATTAGCTTTAGAACGTTGGAAGTCAAGAGTTAAGGTGTTTAAGATTTGTTTCCAGACTAACCACTTCAACAAAGCCTTTTAAAGGGGATAACATTGTATTCGAGGAAAATATCAACTCAGATTATAACTTTGTTTAGGTTGTCAAAGTTTGTTTTTAGGGGAACAAGTTGAAATTTTTATAAAACTACATTTTTAAAAACTTTTATAAACATGTATCGGCTTTAAATAATATATTTCTGTCAAACCAAAAGCAACTTTGGTAACACTGTAACAGTATATGCAAGGGTGAAAGATAAAAACTACTATTAATAATTGTTAAACATAATGAAACATATGGTTATGTGTAAAAGTATACGATGGGAGCATTTTTATGAAAGGATTACCCCTGGAAATAAAAAAATAACTTGTACTAATTTGATGTTTCAACAATAATACAGTTCAACGTTATTAACTTATCGTAAATAACTTGTTGCTGGACACCGAGTTATTTTGTGTCATTTCCTGTGAAATATTTAATTCAAATAAAATATAAGTAGAGAATCGCAAAAATAATTATTAAACACAAAAAAAGCATATATAGGTTACGAAATTGACTATATACTCAAATTTTAAAATAAAGATTAACATCTGAAAATGTGTTATATCTAGATAAAAGTATAATATTTTATTAAATATAATATAAAATTGTTTAACGATTTGTAAATATTAATACTGTGATGAACTTGGAAAAAAGTTAAGTAAAGAAATACTGTTCAAGAATAGTTCAAAAAATTATCTTGAACCTTTGTAAAGTAGTCACAATATACATATGTTAGTGTCTTATTCTAAAAAACAATCTATTTTTTATATTTATAGTATTATTAATGGAAAAAATAATATATTTACTAAATAAGAATTGAATTTTTATTAAAATCATTATTAATACAACAAAATTTACCAAAAAATGGTTTGTTTACATTTGTAACAATAATTCATATCATTTAAAATAATAAAATTATTTATTACTGAATTAGATAAACAAACTTGTTTTTGAAGGTACGCTAAGAAGGTGTGTAATCTATAAAATTACCGATAGTGTACAAATAATATTTTGTGCCTTGTTTTTATATATTTTACTCAATAAATAACTTTTATTTGCAGTTTAAATACGAATATGACTACCAAGATAACATTATACAAATCCTCAAAACCTAGTGATAAAATATGTTACTATAAACATGTTTCCGGGTGAGTTCAAACATAATGTTTGATAATACTTTATAAAAGTAATACTTCTCAAATATTAAAAGAATTTAAATGTTAAATTAATTGAAGGAGTAAATGTGTTAAGTGTTTCGTTTAAATGAAATTAAAAGTAACATGGATTTACGAAAAATAATTTCATTTCACTCCTTATGTTATATCCACTCTCCATATAAATAAATGAATGAATAAAATAAAAAAATGTAAATATTTAACGTATTAAGGAAGATGTATATCCATTACGATCCAAAATGCCTGTATATCCATTTTTGTTGCTGTACAAAATAAGGTGTATTTACTACAACATATTTAAGCTGTATTAACAAAAAATAAACATTAATATGAATTATAGGTATTAAATAAACATTTCACCATACATTTTATAGCATTTTTACAAACGAAGAGATATAATTTTTAAATGTTATCCTTTCCATTCCAAAAAGAAAACCATATTACAAAAAATCATCTTTATTTCGTCATATAAAAAACAAATGGTCCATTGGACAAGACGTAAGATATTCACAAGGTGGCCGTATTTTTTTTCTAAATGAGGAAAAATAGCACACCACGTATTTAATAATGAATTTTTATTTAGTAATAATTTTTAATACAAGTAAATTATAATTTATTTCTTCTATACAGATATGCAATTATAAAACTTATCATAGATAAAGTTGAACGGTGATTCTGTAATTAAATTAACTAACTTGTAATCTGTACGAAAAAAGTAGTTAAAAATTACATGAAATCACAATCAATGTTTTTGTGTTACTTCGGAGACCAAATGGTTCTTTGAGTCGTTGCAGTCAGCCCATTTCAATTCACACATATAATCGTCTCTTGAGTTCAGCCACTCGTGAGAGATAACAGGACTTTTTATGTTTATGGTGAATGGGTACTGAGTTTTTTCGTAATTCTCTAACAATATATAATTATACTTACTCGGTGTGGTTTATAAATAACTTCAGTATAACTTGCTATGAAGTATATTAAAACAAGGTATACACAAACTACGTAAAAAAGAAATAAATTGTTGACAAAAATTCATACATCATGCTCAAGTTAGTAGGTATAAAAAATACTTATACACTCTTAATTACTTTTTCAAGAAGAAGCTAACTTCATTTTGAGCCTTAGCCCAACCATTTATTATAAACAAGTAATCTTTGAACGTTTTAAGACAAAGTCAAAGGAAGAACAATTACAGTGCAACATTAGTTTTACAATTAAACACCAGATTTGAACATGCGCTATCTCTGTCAAGGCTCGAGCACCTAAGACCACTCAGTTACTGACCCTCCTTATTGGATACAGTGCTAACTTCTCCAACCCTCCCACCCTTATTATAACAGAAGGGTGTGCAAGATAACAAGGTGTGTGAGGTGACGGCAGCCGACTGCATGAATAAGAAACACCTTAGACGAATGTTGCACAAGACCGATAACACTCTATTGCCCAACCTGACTCCGTTCTTAGCTTTTAATTCTACTGAAATTAGAAATCGTGTGTAACATTTATTACCAGCAAGAACATATAAGACTTTGTAAACAAATATAACAGTACAATTTATTTATTTTTAACAGTTTTTAATATTAGTATAAGACAGTATTTTTCATTGAATAATTTTTGTTGTTAAACTTAAATTCTTTTAAGGGAGTTACTTAATTAAAAATCTATACTCATCAATTTTAAATTGCATTATAAAATGCATGCTTCTATTAAAAGTGGTTGTTTACAATAAGTTGTATATTTCAGTCGATTATTCCTATATCAATTATGCTTCATACCAAAGTCACATAACCGTCGGAAAATCATTGATTAATCGTAAGAAACTTATGAATAGTAAGGCAAAATATTTAAAGCAATACATAAGCTATTAATAGATATATTTTAAGGAAGAGTCGTGTTTATCAAGATTATTAATTTAATAGGTAATTGTTGCATAGGACGAATAATAAAAGTAATCCTTTTGCAGTTTAGGTAATCTTGTACCAAAACATTAACATAGACTTGTTTTTCACTAACGTTTTTGTGGAGTATTTTTATGTTCCTATTCATTAAAAAATAATAAATATCTTTTATGTATACAATACTAGTAGTTATGTTATTTCACATTATTGAAATACATGAGATATCGTTTGATTTTCATTTTCTCTCATTCAAAATCATAGAGTTCAACATTACAGCTATAGTTTAGCTACGTGAATGGTGTTGATTGTGACGTTACAGATCATAACATTTAAAATTATTAAAGTTCTATTTTCAATAGAATATCTTTTGAATCAAAGCAAATCAAATATTTTCTTGCCAGGAACATTACAATAAATGCATAGCACAGTAACACCTCAGTCATACATACATTGTATCCTCCATTTACTCATGCCAATCCCCCCCCCCCCCAGCATCGGTTGTAAGTCTTTAATTATGTGGTCTCCCTGTCATATGCCATAAACTCATCACAGGTATAGAACGCCTGTGACGCTAAACAGCGTTTGAGACGAGTTTTTAACACCTTGGTCTTTGGGGCATTTCTAATTGAATCTGGCAACTTGTTAACAAATCGGACACCCGCATATAAGGGCAAGCGTTCGTGAACTACCATCCTGTGTCTCCCAGTTCGGTAGTTGTCCCTGCCCCTCGTATTGTACGTATGTATGTCTCGTCCCCTTATCATGTTCCCTTAGAGACATAAAATAAGGTTGTTTCCAGTATATAGAGACAGGGCAGGGTCAACAGTTGCAGTTGTTTGAATGAATCTTTGCAGGATTCTCTGAACCTTAATTGCGCTATAATACGAATAGCTCGTTTTTGCAATTTGAACACCCTACTAAAATGATTGTTTGTGGAAGCTCCCCATAGAACCAAACCGTAGGTAAGATGGGGATAAATCAAACCATAATACGCCGTTATCAGGATATGAGTTGGGCTAGGGCTCTCAAAACATAAATGCCTGAGGCCAATTTGGTACAAACTTGGTCAATGTGATGGCTCCAGGTCAACCCTCGATCCAGGTGTATTCCGAGAAATTTTGAACTCAACGCATCCTCTAGCATGGTGTCCCCCAACCAAACGGTTGGTCTCTCAATGTCCTCCTGTGGTCGCAACGCGAAAGACAAGAAATTGCACTTTGCGGGGTTCACTTCGAGATTGAGGCTATTGAAATATTGAACACAGCTATTTAAATCAACAAAGGTTTGCTGTTCCAAGATCGATTTTGATTCATTAATGAAAAAAAGGGTTGTGTCATCAGCATACTGGATGGGTTTACCATGCAATAGTGATGGTCCTATGTCGTTGACATAGATCAAGAACCAGATCGGACTGAGTACTGAACCCTGTGGGACTCCATATCTCATTTCAATCGGTTCAGAGAGTTTGTCTGCAATTTGGACTACTTGGTACCGTCCGCTAAGAAATGAGCGAAGCCACTCAAGTGGTACGCCTCTGACGCCATAAGATTCCAGTTTGTCGAGCAGCTTAGCGTGGTAAACACAGTCAAAAGCTTTGGACAAGTCAAGAAACACACTAAGTGCGCTGTTTTGACCTTCCAACCCCTCTACAACCTTTTCAACAAGACTCACCACTGCGTCTACAGTCGATTTGTTTTTTCTGAAGCCGAATTGAAAGTAGGTTGTGTCTGTTTAAAAATTGCGTCAATCTGATTAAAAACAGTTTTTCGAATATTTTGCTTATAACTGGCAAAATCGAGACAGGCTTATAATTATTTGTAGAGTAGGGATCTTCTTTCTTAAAAATTGGTGTGAATTTTGCTGTTTTAAGGAGCGAGGGAAAACTCCATTTTTGAAAGACAGGTTTATTAATTGTGTTAATGGTTTAATGATATGGTTTGAACATTGTTTAATGAGCCACATGGACATAAGATTAATATCGTTGGATTTTTTCGCTGAGAGCTGCTGAATAATTTTTTCGAGCTCTTCCTCTACTGCGAGAGTCAGTGCCATTGACGAAACTGGGCTCCTCCTACATGTATTAGTGTGAGTCTTGTGAAGATGATGGGCGGGATCTCGACTCACAAGCAACAGAGGCGAAGTATCTGTTAAACTCGTTTTCTACCCCCATCTCATCCTCCACAAGCCTTTCCCCAATTTTAACTTTAATTTGTTTCAATTATTTTTTATTATTGTTTATGACACTCCAAACAGTTTTTGAAAGATTTTTTGATGATTCTATTGCTTTAGAGACGTCATAGGCTTTAGCTGTCTGGATCACCTTTCTGTAAATTTTTTTGTATTTTTGGAAAAACAATTTAAAATTTTCGTTTGAGGTAGTTTTGTAGATTTCAGAGTAAAACTTGAGCTTTTCTCTTGAGACAAAGATGCCTCTAGTGATCCATTTATTATTCGCCTTCTTAGGAAATGTTTTAATTGTTTTTTAGGACAGCATGTATTTAGGTAAAAATTTAAACAGTCTGTAAAATATTTAAAATTTTGCTCAACTGTCTGCGATGAATCAATGCATCGCCACTTTTCTTTTGAAAGGGAGGTGTTGAGGAGAGCAATGTTACTTGGCCTTATGTCTCTTATTGTTTTGCTAATTTTGGGCTCCCTTTTTATTTTACTTCCACTAATTACAGCCTCTTGGCCATAGTGGTCCAAAATGGCAGTATTGACCACGCATGCCACGACACTCGAAATATTTGACATGACATTGTCGATTGCTGTTTGAGTTGTTGCAGACACTCGCGTCAGTGTATCGATGAACAACTCAAGGCCAAATGATCTTAGTATATTGGCTAGTCTTTTTGGGTTTGGATTATTGTTGTTCAGTGCATCTATATTAAAGTCGCCCATTATAACATATTTGTGTTAATGGGATGTTAGTTTAGTCCACAATGATTCAAATTTGGAAAATAAAGGTTCTTCATTTCCACTGGGAGACCTGTAAATTCCCACAATGATTATTTTTGAATTGATTGTGTGAAGTTTGATTCCGGCTGCCTCAAAATGCTTTTCGACTACCTCATTTAGACTGAATGAGTCAAAATTAATGTTTTTTTTTGGCGAAAATGCAACACTTCCTCCTTTGGTAAGTGTTCGGTAATATGAACTGGCTAATTTAAAATTTGGGATTTGACATCGATCGATGTTGTTGCTGTTAAATCTATTTTCAGTTACTACCAGTATGTCTGTCTGTAAGTCTTCACACATGAGTTGAATTTCGTCAAGTTTGTTCGTGGCAAATTGCGCGTTTTGATGGAGAAGTTTCGTTAAATTTTGATCGTTAAATTTTGGTTGCGTTTTGTAAGTCAGTTTTCCCCGACGCTGCGGCGAGGGTTCCCTAAATTTCATGCAACTCCTCAGAGAAACATGTCGCTACCATTTACAAAAGTAAGATGTATTTTACACTTGTACAATTTGCTGTTTATAGGTAAAATGTAAATGTAACTACTACTAAAATAAAATTAATAGTAGTAGATAACTACTATTATATTTATTGGTACAAATTATATTAGTATTTTAGTAGAAAATTTAATATAAATCTTAACAATTTACAGTAAGTAAGCTTTTAAAATTACGAACTAAATAATAAGAATCAATTGTAGATGTGTTCAATATATTTATATTTAGTTCAATATGTTATAGATTTAGGTTAACTAATCGCCTTCGTACGTCTCATACTCATATAACGTTGATTTCATGTAGAAAAAAGGAGTAGTTAATCAGTTACCATTAGTGCACAGTTAGTGTGGTTGGACTTGTTTCTCTGTCATTGACCAATCTAATTAATAACAAGGAAAACCTTTGACGAAGAAATCTGAGAATGATACTACTTAGGTAACCACTACAGAGACACTAGGTGGATATATATTGGGCAAGGAAGCAGAGGGTCAGTTGTCATTAGTGTACCAGGTTGTGTGGTTGGACTACTCTTACTGTCATAGACCAATCTACTAAGTGATGAGGAAAAACAGCTTATTTATAAAGCTGAGATTGTTAAGTACTTGGTTAACAACTTCAAAGATAATTAATATATATGCAGGGCAAGGTTAAAGTCGATCAGTTACTATTACTTTTACACGCCGTATGGTTGGACTTGTATCACTGCCAATGGTAAAATGAGCTCAGTGAAGCAATGCTATTTGAGTAGTATGATAAATGACATAACAAACCAAAGATTGATGTGTCTGATATTAAATATCCGATATATATATACTTGTTTATCGTAATCAAAATAATAAATTAAATGGCCACTGTAGAATTTTAATCTACTATGGTATTATTCTTATCATACTCCATATGTTGTAATAATTAGGCCCTTGGAGTAAGAGCTGTTCTATGAAGGAAGCTGTGGAGTGCGTGGTATTTCTCATACGGTCAGTCTATCTCATACCTTCATAAATATATTAAATTCTCCACACTGCCCCAATACAGTTCACCTTTCATATACCTAAAAATGCCTTAAGTGCAATTGCACAATAGTATGTCATGATGTGAGGAACTGTTCACACACCCACACATGGTGATATTGGCCTTCCCGCCCACTCATACACGCACGGTGTTAATGACGTGTGAGCGGGTGGAGTTAATATTACCACTGTACGTATTACAATCTTCCAGTCCAATATTTAAGGTGAAAATCAAACAATTAATAAGTAATTTGGAATTCAGTGCAACTTAAGCTGTAGGCTCTATACTTGCCATGAATGTCAGAGTAAGAATTGGCCAACTAAACTTCACACAGTGAGTATACTTTTGAATACAAACTTATAAGGAATGCAAATGAAGTTCATTTATTTATATGTACAAATCACACTTAGCTGAGGAAAATATCAATAAAAATAGACAGGCCTTAAAACCAGAGATAGATGTAAATAAAGTTGTTATAAAACGGTAAAATTCGCAAAGTTGCCTTTATAAAAACAAAAATTTTCATTGTAAGGTTTAATATATAGATTTTATGCAAAATCTAACTACTTTTAGTTACAACTAAAATGTAGCTCTCATAAACGATACTGCAACAAAGTTGATGTTGAATGTAATATATATATATATATATATATATATATATATATATATTTTTTTTTTTTTAAATATAACTATAAGGATTAATTTTCGTTGAAGTTTAATTTTTTTTTTGTGTGAAATGAATATCACAATTAAGATCTGAATTTGAAAATTAACATTAAAATTTAATGAAAACACTTCAAATTTTAGTCACAAAAAATGGGTTTTTTACGTATTTTTTTAATAAAAATAACTTCTTGGTAAAAAAAGGCGAACTAATACTACAAATACTTATATACTTCACATTATAAATACTTTAAAATGGAAAATACAGTTATTTCACTAAATTTGTAGTAAAATATGCTCTTATTTATTCACTAACCACTACTTATTTATATTATATACCCAAATGATCAATATATTTAAATGCTAATAATAGGTTTTAAATTATATCTTACTTCTTATCTCTCTGCTGTGTACACACTGAGTATAATACGAATATTAATACTACTTTGTACAAGAAGAGACAAGACAACCTTCCAACGAAATACGCCCTACTACAGTGTTCTCGGACTTCCTTTTGTTCCCTTAATGAGTCTCTGTGTGCTCGTAGAATCTCAAACTCTCTCTGCCGACTTCAAACTGAAGCACTGTGTGTCTTAGAAAACTGAACTCTCTGTTCAAGTATCTTGTACCGGTATTATTTTTGATTGAATTTAACATTTCATTTTTATCCAAAAATGTTTATATAATTAGAAATCTCAAACAGTAAGCATTTATTACATGTGTATTATATGTACATGAAATACGTCCCATGTTGTTGATGGGTGGCTATTTATGTTATGTTAAAGTTAGGTTAGGTTAGGTTTGGATCATTACGGATGCTGATCAAAACTGGTACGCAAACTGAACATAGTTGGCTAGTTTTGTTGCTGATACTTGGTTATATAGGGTTATGACGATTCCTTTCCTAGCTGATATTGGTTACTGACCAATTTTATTACAGTTGGGCTACGATTGTGGAATAAGCTTAAACCAATTATCACCGAGTAACGCTGATTTTAAATTGGATGTGCCTATCTTATACAAACAGTGTATCATTTCTAGTGTCTTACCGTCTCAAGGACAATATTGTAGCCACCCATCCCCCTCCCATGTGCATGCAAGTGTTTGGCCTGCTTGTCTAAACAGAGTATCACCTTCCTTGAGCAAGCTATTCAAGGTGTTCTCTGATAGTGCTTTTATAAAATAAATTACAGGCATAAGAGATGGACTATAACTTAAATATGGAAACTGTATACAATGCAATTATAATTACACCCAACACATAAGAACTTAAATTGGAGTAAACTAAACGTTTAAAATAAAAACAATTATTTTACAAACATAGTTACAAAAAAACAGATATTATAAAAAATATATATTAAAGATACAAACAAACTTTAATCTAAAGTTTGTAGAGAATCTTATGATCAATTATACTATGCCTTGAAGATAAAAATTCCTACAGTCTGATAAATTGAAAATAAAAAAATAAAAAAACCAAGTTTTAATTCAAGGCACCATAATTCTAAGTGTTCACTTTAAGCCTTATTGTAAAGAACTACAATTCAACATTTCTGATTGATTCATTAACTGCTTTGCCTGTTTACTCTGGTCACTCTTACCTGACCAAGAAACAAAAATAACCTCGCTCCTCGAATATGTCATGTCACGGTTTTTTAATGAATTCAAATCGTGTTTTAATTTTAACGCTTATATAAATTATTTGTCGCAGCTACGATACAATTAACTACTAACGTATGATCCTTGGTTATTCTTGTAAAAGCATTATACCATATGTGTACCATAACATTATATTCTTGCTTGAATGACCATCATAATGAAACCATGCTTTATACTTCTGAGTCACATATGTTCTTACAGTAGAAAAATTCCGATTTTCAACACCTCAAATTGGCCTCTCTTTATAGATACTATGAAAACGTTTGAATTGTTCTATATCTGTCATGGATAGGTCAACCCTTAGTATAAACTTTTACGACACTCCGAAGTGGGTAAACATCTATGTCAGTGAGTGAGTGATCCCAGTCCAGCTTTATATTTGAGTGATTATAAATACGTTAATTGTGTTTTTGGGACGTTTATGAAGACACTATTTTCATAATTCCCCTTGGTACAGTTGTATTATTTATCATTGGATGCTTATCTCACTGCAACGACACTCAGTCGGCTGGACAAATAACAGTCAGTGTAAATATCCAAGTCCCAGATGGCTGGTTGGGCAGTAAACTTCAAACGGAATGTAGCTTTCCAAACTGTACGGGAGAAAATATATTTGAGCTATAAGTCACGATTTACTGAACCAAACCTGATTCCTACATCACACAAACATTTTATTAAAAACAGTACGTCACAAAACAGTCATAAATATGATTAAATGATTAATGATTTATGACTGTGATTTATGGGGGTAGTTAAATAGTTAATGATCGTCATATAATAATAAAAATTTAAATATTTTATATGCGATTTAATTATATTGTATAATACATTTAGTGTTTTAAAATAAATGCACGAATTTCAGGATTTATTAAATACTATGGGATACCCTTGTACGCTTCACGTGCCAACCACAATCCTCGCTGCGCTCAGTAAACCTCTCGTCAGTAGCCTCGGCATGTGGCTTTTAACCAAAAATAATAGTAAATATCTGTATAACATAAAATCACAATATTTATTTTTATTTATGGTATCTACCTCTTTAAAAAAGGTTATTACTTGCGCTATTACCTTTTTATTACTGTAAATACCCAAAGGTATTACTCTTATAAAATTAATGATGTTACTTAGCCAATTTCCAACGAGTTTATTTAATTTGTTTGTGTTTAACAGCTGAATATTAAACTCTCAATGCATCAATAGGATAATGTCAAACATACAGAATAAAGATGTCTATTTATTTATGTATAAATAATTTTTTGGCGTACACCTATCTAGTTGTATGCTGTAAAAAATTCACATAGTATTACTTTCAATACTTAAATTATTTTTGACGTTTCACTACAGCTTTAAGGACTTTTTCTACCACACGCCCACGCTATAAGAAACTAATACTATCTATAACTCAGTTATTTAGTCATTTCATCTTTCATTTATGTTTTCATGTTATAAAATAATCATTGGTATTAGGACAAATGTCAATAATTATGTTAGTATAAATGTACTACGTTAGATTATAAATACAAGTAACAGGTGGTTTGTTCCAAACATATTACTTTGCAGCATATTGGATGTGTACAAAATCAAGCTGATTACTAAGAATGCCCAAAGCAGAATAACTTGTGACACTGTCGCAGAACTAAATAGACGGTAAAGAAGGCTGTTATTCCATTTCTCCATAGACATGATCCCTAGTTAAGGGTTCACGCAGTTCCCAATAGGTCACAAACTAAGCTTCCCCACACCTACAAAGAAAATACAGTGTTGAGATTCTGATGATCCAACGGTAAACGATAACCTATTAATATGAAATGGAACAAATTTATTGAGTAATTACAGTTTCTTAAAAACAAACAACAACAAACAAGTCTTTGGACCATAACACCTGGTCTAAAGATTAATCATAATCTCTAGATTCGTAGTAAGAAAAGATTTTAATTCGTTTTCACTCAAAGTTTTTAAATATGGCAATACTCTAATATCAATCAGAGCATTTACCAATAACTAAACGAATTCGATAGCTTAGGATAATGCAGCCTAATCCAAGAGGTTATTTTTTATCAAAGTAAGCGTACAATGTAAAAATAGATAACACACAAATACATGAATGAGTGTAGTATGCTGCAGGGCTGAAACACGAAGCGTTCAAGAATGTTTCCTAGTTCTATTGGTGGTTTCTTATTTTTTGTTCTCTTAATATGTCTTCTATGTACAAAAGAAATTATATTTTGGATGGAATGGCAATTTAAACTGCCCACGCGTTTCATTGTACTGTACCATTATAGCAAAATGGTCAGATCTATAATCGAATAGAATAGAGTGGTCCTGTGATGAGAAATAGTCGAGAATACTTAACATAATTAAATCCATAACTATTAAATTATAGTGTTAAGAACAGTAAGTATAGTTTACTTTATTATGTGACAAAAGATACAGCATTAAGAAGCTTAAGATCTTCTAACATTAGACGATAAGTGAACTGGATGGACGAAAATTCCTGGTTTTCCTCCACCAAGTTCTTCTATAGCCTGGCCCTAACACTTGATTTTATAAAAAGTATCAGTGTAAAATGTGTCCATATATATTGAAGACTTTCAATTTGTTACCAAAAAATGTACAAAACCATACACTAAATTTTTATGACTAAATTAAAAAATAGTAAACTTATCATCTTAACATTAGATGTTTATTGAGGATATCTACATAAGTTGATAAGGACTTGATCGTAAAGCAACACTTCATTGGAATATTTTGTTTTTAGATAGGTGCTTGTTTCATGTATTTCTAGAATAATGTGTATTACATTTGGAAATAACTCCTGCTAAACTGTTAATAATTCTTTTAATGATTTTCTTTAAACCTTGATCAAATAACATTTGAAGGAATTAAGTTTGTTTTCCAATTGTATCATATACCGATTATTTTATTCACCCTATATGTAGTTAAAGAGTTCTTACATCAATGAGGTGGGTGTTTTGTTATAGTTTACTATTACTGGCGTTATATTGTTTCCTTGTTGCTCTTCATTGTTATTTGTTTACAATAAAAAGTAAAACTAATTTAAGAAGGTTCTACTGTTATAATTTATGCATCTAACATTTAAGTATATAATTCAAATAAGATTAATTTTTGTTTTTATATGATTTTATAAACAAATTTTCCCGTTGATCTGAAATATTTGATCTGCTTGACAAAACTGCTACTACAGACAGGAAGTACTTTATTAATACGTCTACTAAAATTGATATTGTCTGATTGAACGTAATACTTTAAATGAATTAAAACCATTCTAATATTACAAACCACTGTAATACACGTTTTACAGTATTAAAGTGATTAAGAGTTTGAATCTTCAGACTTAACATATTCAAACGGCAGAAATACATTATTCAATGCAAACGCCCACAGGAAACACAGGAGGTATTGTATACAAGATAGATGGGTTTTGCACAACTCCCTCTAGCTGTAGAATTCCAATTGTTTACAAAAATCATCGTTACTTACCTCACTTGAAAGTCTTTGTAATTTTAAGAAAGGGTAGATAGTAGTGTGTGTGTGTGTGTGTGTGTGTGTGTGTGTGTGTGTGTGTGTGTGTGTGTGTGTGTGTGTGTGTGTGTGTGTGTGTGTGTGTGTGTGTGTGTGTGTGTTTTTTAAGAGTTTGACTTAACACAAACTGTCTATATACGTTACACTGAATATATAGACAGTTACTATGGAAGGCCATGTAAATATTTAAATTTCATGGAGCTAACAACCCCCCCCCCCTCTATCTCCCATTTCCTACCCGAAATTATCAATATTAGTTGGAAACACCTCGTAATAAGATTAATTAAAATTCTTTCCAGCTGAAGAGAGGTCTGAATTATGATAAAATATACTAAAACTATAACTATTATATGTTTCATTCAAGTTAAATAATTGATACAGATCCATATTTAAAGTTGCATCAACTATGTAGCAAAATGTATTATACGAAAAGTAGCTCGTCAGCTATAAATTTAAAAAATAATCCGAAGTCTATTTAAGTAATCAATTACAGTGACATTAGAAACTCGAATAATTAATATTACATGTTAAAGGTTAATAATTTATAGAAACGCCTAAACATTACTAATAACCATTATACCTGACAATTTATATTAACAAAAGCCATAATAACAATGAAATTTACAACACATCTGAATAGAAAACGTATTAGGGTTATGTTGAGGAGAATACTTTACAGTCCTAACAGTGCCCCTGATAAAGACGATTTTCCTTTCATATTGAAGAAGCGTATAAAGGCAATAAGAACTCTCTGACTAACTAGCTTTGAACCTATCGAATACGAGAGCGAAATATTAAGTCTGAGGAACAATATTATTCTTTTAAAGATGAAAGAGAGGTAGTCTTCTTTATTGAACATCAAGACAAACTTGTTGTTCTCAGCTTGATGAAGAAGCTCCATAATTACTTATAGTGACTAACTAGGTACCCTTATGTATGATATACTATCTACCATTTGGCACTACCGTAGTCTCTGAACTGTATCGTTAACTTAGTAAGCAAATTCATTTATTACAAATCATGAGACTTTCTATACTTATATTACATTGCCACGTTAATTTTTTTGTTATTTATAATAAAATTTGCATAAACAACGGTATCCAGACTTAAAACAAGCAGTAATATGTTTAAAGTCAGCAAGTTATCATTATTATCTTTTGTATTTACTTTACAAAAAAATGTTATTAAATATTTCAAATTGTACTGTACTGCTTCAAATAAATATTTAAGGCAACATAAATATAAGACATACTAGTGAATATAACTAAATATACACAAAATATACAGCACGTGGTTTGATATTAGCTAACTTTTATTAATTTTAAAATGTAGCACACTGTAGTAGTAAAAAGAATAAACCGATGACCTATTAGTAAAAGAAAGATCCTTTTTGGATGTATGTTTATTCAGTATAGTTAGTGCAACGTTATTGTAAATCCAGTGAAAAAAATAATTAGGTTAACTATTGGCTATATCATATAAAATTTATTTCATTATATAGTTATAATTAAACTGGTTAGAAATATTATTCTTTATTTTACCTCAGAAATTTTATAACTAATCCAGGGATGTAAATACGACATATGTTTATTAAACTGTAGGGTGAAATTATTGCATGATATAAAAAGCTATAAAATACAAAAGTTAAAAAAGTAAATTTTAAAACTGTACTCAGTAGGCATATTGGTTTAATAGAATGGTTTCAATTTCAAAATATAACGGTAGTATTTATTTATATTTAAATATACTAAAAAAGGTGTTCTCAAGGTGAATAGAGCATGCATACTAAATTTAAATTACAATTTACCAAAATATGTTGTTTATTTAAATCATACTTTATTTGTAAAAACAAAATAAGTATTCTCTTTTACACACCTATTGAGAAATTGTTTTATTCTGAGAAATGACGAAGAACCTATAAAAGATAGACTTTGTCAAGATTACTGACCATTGATGTTCCATTACCAGAAAATAAAAAAAAAGATAATTGACAATTAAATGGTTCATAATCACATTAGTAATTTTATCCTAAACGTTCAAACCGTTTAAAATAAATAAGTTCGTATTGGAATATTTTCCGTTAGTTATTGCAAATGTATCACAAATTACTATAGAAAACTAAATCAAAAACTAATACTGATCTTCAATAGGATCGTATGATATAACAATTAATTATTTTTATCGTATAACTGCTTAACTTCTGATAAATGAGAATTGAAATAATATCCCTCTATTGGACTATCCTTCATGTATTTATATGCTAAAACAATTATAGGGTAATATCATATATTTGGAAAACATCCAACAATTTAAATATTTTTAAATATGTCATAGTTATTACCTACAATCATGTATATACCTCAAAATAACCGGGGTATTTTCGCATACTGAAGCCTCGTTATAGCAAGTGTTTATTTGGAGATTTACCAATCGATCTCCCTCAATATGTCATGTAGACAACGTCATCAATCAAGCCCTCTCCTACACAACTATACTGGCTCTGTTGACAATCCACATCAATTATTAAATAGCATACAGGCTAGCGTACTCTTTTTTATTTTTTTTTTTACTTTTAATTATTATTTTTTCTTTGTTTCCAATAAAAGATATTATTTAGCTTTTTATTTAAAAATATGAACAATTTTTTTATAAATTACCTCTTCAGGCTAGTGGAACGTTCATATTGAGCTCGTCAGACTCTACGTATCACGTAAAATTCTAAATTATTGTTGGTTTAGTGCCTAAAGCATTTCATTGTCTAACTCAATATGCCAGGTGAATCCCATTGAAATATACTGTACTGGTAGTAGTTTGAGTTTATAAAGCTTTAGTTTGGAGATATTTATGGCTTAAATTGGTCCTTATTGATTTTTTTTAGTTCCTTAATGTTTTGAGACATCTGAAAAATTTTCCATTAGCTTAAAATTTATAATTTAATTAGTGCAACAAGCAAAGCTTCAAACTCGATCATTGAACTTAAACTAAACTCCTGTAATATCAAACAAGTTATATTTTGGAAAAACATAACTGGGATTTGAAAGTTTAAATCCCATTTATATTGAAATCAAACAAAACAAGTTTCAAAATCAATATATTTTACTTCCAAATTGTTTTTAAGTTCATTCAATAGTACCTATGAAGATTTAATGCAAAGGTGGAAAAATCATACAAAGTTATCGCTACTAATATTATATCATAATCAACGATTAAAGATACAATTAGGTTTACACATAGTTTATGAATAATACATGAAAAGATGAACTTAAAATCGTATAACTGTCTAATGAAGAGCTGTCAAAATAAATATATACATAAAGCAATATTGTTCCTAGATGAATCACTTAAGGTGTTATTTTGTACTTAATTTCAGTCTCTAAGGTTTCCGTCCTTTGTTTTAGACTCAAAGGACTAATTACAAAACAGAGTAATTTTCAGTAAAAGGAAGGCAGGCTTCCCTTTAATTATTATAAATTATATTGTCACGCTAATAATCTACTGATTAATTACTACATGTATTTATAATTTATATATATTTTATTATATTTTGCACTATTTATTTAAAGCACGTTTTAAGTCTAACTAGATAATTTTGCAAAAGTATATATAAAACAAGTCTTTTTATAGTTATGTGTAAAGAGGCAATTTTTTATTTATGATACATTCTCATTGATAATTATATAGTATATTGGTTGTCATATTAACGAATTATTTAATACAAACAAAGAAAATAAATAAATCATCAGCATAAAACATTAGGTAAAAACGAAAAAAAAATGTATAAAACAATTACAAACATCATATTTTCACATTACTTCATTAATATCCAGTTTAGGGATGTTATCAATATAAAAGGACTTTTTATAAAATATGAAAAATGATCAATTTATTGAGACTTGAAGTAAGTGATTCGATTATACAGGGTGCGGCAAAATGATCTGACGGTTTTCTTTACCTTACAGTTGAGCGAGTAGGTAGTGGGGGGTGGTGGGGATATGCGCTTCGCAGAGCCCACTCGTGGACATTTTTAATAGCCATGGAGCAGTGGTCGGCTGAGCATCATGCGTTTGTTGTCCAGGCGTTTTTTAAAAGCGATTCCTGCGTTGCTGTTCAGCGGCAGTTCTGTAAGCGTTTTAATGTCGGTCCAAGAGGAAGAGTTCCAACTCGTAACACAATTCTGCTATGGGTGAGTAACTTCAGAGCTACCGGTTCGGCTTTAAAACGGAAGTCGACAGGCCGTCCAAGGTCAGCCCGGACGCCAGAGAACATCGATCAAGTTAGACGATCTGTGGAAGCAAGTCCTCGACGCCCGGCTGGTAAACAAGGTGCTGCTTTGCACATGTCTGATCACTTGGTAAGACGGATATTGCATTTTGATCTGCATTTTCACCCATACAAGGTAGCTATTGTTCAGCAGTTAAAGCCTAATGACTATGCAAAGCGGAAAGCATTTGCAGAACAAATGATTGATCTCATGACTGATGAAACAATTCTCATTACGAGCGATGAGGCACATTTCCACTTGGACGGTTATGTAAACAAACAAAACTTTCGTTATTGGTCACCTAAAAATCCTGAAGAACTGCATGAACGTCCTTTGCATAGTCATAAGGTTACTGCGTGATGTGGTATATCGAAAAGTTGTGTAATTGGACCGTATTTCTTTGAAGAGGATGGTCGAACAGTTACGGTCAACTCACAACGTTATCTGATCATGTTGAACAACTTTCTGGTTCCTGAACTTCAGAGAAATCATTTATTGCACAGGAGGATCATTTATTCCAGCAGGATGGAGCAACTTCCCATACGGATAATGAGGTGATGGCCTTTTTGAGAACCAAATTTCGTGGCCGAGTCATCTCGCGTTTTGGGGACATTGCATGGCCAGCTCGCTCCCCAGACCTTAGCATATGTGATTTTTTCTTGTGGGGTTTTCTTAAAGCAAGAGTTTACATAAACAAACCACGCACGTTGAATGAACTGAAGGAAGCCATAAGCCAAGAAATCGCCAACCTGTCTCGTGCAACGTTAGAGAAGGTGTTTGACAGCTTCAGTGTGAGACTAGAAGAGTGCTTGGCCAAAGAAGGACACCATTTGAAGGACGTTATCTTCAGATCTTAAACTGATGGAACAGGTTGAACTGACGTTATTTTCATTAATTTACATGGATACTATTTTGTTATAAGCAATAAAAACTTGTGTATTGCTTTTAATTTTTGTGTTGTTTTTATTTTAAAACCATCATATCATTTTGCCGCACCCTGTATATACGATGAGGGAGATAAAGGTAGTTGGACATTTGCCATCATTACGTGAAAAGTAACAATCACGACGTTTCGATTTGGTAAAACCCAAACCTTTTTCAAGTGCTGAAAACTAAATTAAATCTACACAAACATGTTATAAAACTACGTTCTTAAACTAATAAACTTATCTACTTTAATAATTATCTACATTTTAACCTAGATCCTAGAATGGAGTACAACAAAATGAACTTCTACTAAATATTAAAAAAATATTAACAGGGTTAAATTAATATAGCCAATTAGGCGCTGTCAAGGTCACGATATCAACGAAAATTGTCAAAACGCAATAAAATTAATAATCAAATCAGACTGAAATAAGATTACATTAACTAATAATAAATATATGGTACCTGAAAAAACACTATTAATTTAAAATAACATTCAACATGCACAAAAATTATATATATGACTCGGAAGGACTGAGACTACTATTAAAATTACATTTTAACCTGCAAAGACACTGCATTTGGATTGTATCATCCTCACTTCATGCCTGGGACGTCTAGACGCAATCGTCACTGCGGGTCGTAAGACTTCATCATTTTTGTAATATTTGATTATTGTATTGTTTTATTCCTAATAATTATTGTCTTTTCAGGTTAAAATGTAATTGTAATAGTAGTCTCAGTCCTTCCAAGTCATATATAATTTTTTTATAATAATAATATATTATAATTTTTTGCATGTTGAATGTTATTTTAAATTAATAGTGTTTTTTCAGGTACCATATATTTATGATTAGTTAATTTAATCTTATTTCAGTCTGATTTGATTAATAATTTTGTTGTGTTTTGAAAATTTTCGTTGATATCGTGACCTTGACAGCGCCTAATTGGCTATATTAATTTAACCCTGTTAATATTTTTTTAATATTTAGTAGAAGTTCATTTTGTTGTACCCCATTCTAGGATCTAGGTTAAAATGTAGATGATTATTATAGTAGATAAGTTTATTAGTTTAAGAACGTAGTTTTATAACATGTTTGTGTAGATGTAATTTAGTTTTCAGCACTTGAAAAAGGTTTAGGTTCTACCAAATCGAAACGTCGTGATTGTTACTTTTCACGTAATGATGGCAAATGTCCAACTACCTTTGTCTCC
>JAQJVL010001593.1:0-65000 GCA_035578905.1 Stictocephala bisonia | reverse complement strand
TCATCCCGTAAATGGTATTAAAACCACGTATTGATTCACATGAATATCTTCAAAAATTATTCAATCACTAGGGATGAAGCTATTTAGTATAATGTTTTAAATATATAAAATCTTTGTATGACGTAAATTATAACTGTACTCTTAATATTGTACTAAATTCAGTATATTAAATATACTATGCACACTTAAGGAGTGAAAATACTGTTTAAGCAACCTTTACATGCTGGATTTGGGCCTAGCCTCAGACATCTCTGAAAATCATTACAGACCTGAGTGATAGGGGCACTTTTCACCCGGCCTCTAAAAATCATTACAGACCCGATGTGATAGGGGCACTTTTCACCCGGCCTCTGAAATTTATATTGAGACTAACTTTTCTGTTTTCCGACAAAATATAATAGAATTTAATAATTTTTTCAAGTACCTCAAATCCACTAGAAAGCCTGATTTTTTACAGGCAATCATGATACAATAAGTAACCTTTTTAGAGATAGTTGTCTAACATATTTCCTTGTAACAGAGATTTCTTTACCTAGTTGGAAGAAGGTAAGTTTTACCATATTGAAGATATCAAGAGGTCTAATCTTGTAGGCCAGTTAGATTGATTAGCTGTTATATCTAATTATATACATTTAATGTAAGTAACCTGTAGTGCCGATAGGATTGATTTATTCCTAATAGATCAGTTTAAATGGCAAGTGATAGGCTCCCATTAGATAGCTATCCCGGTGTAATTTTTTGATAACACATTGCAGTGAATGTATATACACTAAACTGAGTAATTATTTTAATGGATCATATCAATTTTATTTCACCCATTACCTAGGTGAAGATTTGATTGACATAAATTGTTTAATACCAATCCTGTCTTTTAAAAAAATAAAAAACAATTATACTGACTTAATAATAATAATATTAGCAATCAGACAACAGTTTCTTGCTTTATTTAAAGAAACTTCCCTTATCCACAATTAGTCTTGCTAAAAGTTAATAATAATTTCATATATATTGTATAATTTCTTTAAAATTATAAGATTTGCATTCCACTAGAATATATTCATCTCCATTTTTCATGACTAGTACATTATATTTTAAAAGGTTCCTATTTTAAAATGGTAAACTGCCACCATTTTATAATAAAATAATTTAAATAATAGTATAAGGTAAATCTATGCAATTTTTTAATATTTAAACACTGAAATACGTGGTATAAATTTATTGCATCAGCTTTTCCTATAAAATAATAATACAATGTGTTTTAAACCGTTTTAACCACATAGAAATTCTTCTCATAGAGCAGCTTATTTGCCATTATAGTGTCAACACAAATATGAAAGCTTATTAGTTTTATTATATATGTCATTTTATTACAAAGCTTTTAAAACTGAAAAAGTCATAATCGTTGTAAGACTTTGTCAGAATATCGTTACAGTCCGTATTCAGGCAATCTCAGTGGAACTGTATTTCCAATGTTATACTTGTTTTTGTTTGACTCTCCATTATATTTTATAACTCTTTCTGCCATATACTTTGGGTTGAGGATGTTGGGTACTGCGAGGTACAGCCACATCCAAACCAAGGTGAAATTTACAATGTTAATGCAATTATTAAATGTCAATTTATATTGCAGTTGACATAGAAGCTCAAAATTATAGTTTTAATAACTAATTTTGTCGTACGACTAAACATATACATTTAATAACTTGTATTGCAATTACGCACAACTTTAAGGTTAAATACTGTAAATTAAACCTTATAAAGGAGTAATTTTATAGAAGAAAATAGAAGTTAAAAAATTAGAAATTATAAAATGTTCAAATTAATTGTGTGTAATTATTTGTAAGAGTTTTTTAACTATCATTTATACAAGTTATAAACTAAAAGAAATGTCAAAGAAGTATAAAATTGGAGTTTCCATAAGTACACCGACAATTGCTCTGAGCCTTTAAATCCCAGCCCATTTCCTGTAGCATTTCCAAGGCATAACCACTATATATTCCAATGCGATGCAATTTTTACCTCTCAACACATTTCCTGTAAATATATCCCATATTATTATGAAGTAACAATGTTATATTTTTTTGTTACAAAAAACAAACTTTCGTTTGACTGTAATGCATAATAGGTTCACGATCGAAGGATTATTGATCTCAACCTAATATATAATGTATTTCGTTTATCCATGCGTACATAACCTATGTGATTGAGAACATATAGTTAAACTTTGACTAAAAAATATCAATTTTTTTATCAAAAACGTGTAAACATACAAATTTACATGTTTTTCTATAATTTATTTCCCCTACTCAACACATAAAACTTGACCACTATCCAACATGGACACCACAGACTTCTTAATAGTGTTCACGTCAAAGGACCCACTATGCGAACACCACGTCGGTATTATTAGGACTAGGAGGGCCAAGCATGAACCCTTTGCATACAATCTCCTCAACACTTTGTTTCCCAAATAGCTGGATTACAGCTCAGCACCACCGTCCACCAGTGCCGGAATAAATATAAAACAAACATTGATAAATAATATCCAAAAAAAAAAAAAAAAACTAGTTAAATGAGTGATGTTAAATGTATTATTCTATTTAAAACACATTGAAATACTCTAAATATTGTCTGATCCACTTACTAACAATGTATCAGAGTCATTATCAAGAAAACCACATCGTTCAACATTTTTTTTCTTGTTTATTTCCTATTACCAATAAAGCACTTGGCATTTTACACAACATATCACACCACATTATATCGGATATATATATTTGGAACCAATAATATCTTATCTATATGTTTTAATCGGCTACCGATGTCAAATGTACAACTTATTTCTTTAAATAGATAGTAATTTCTTCTATTCGTCTTACTAAAATTACCATTTTCATGGTTAATAAAGCAGAGTAGGCAATTTCGTGGGGTTGTCGAAGGATAATTTTTATAAAAACATAATTTTAAACTGTTTTGCCGAATAAAGCCCTTAAAATGAATAAAAAAATGTCCTAGATTTGTATAAAATACGGTTTAAATCATAAAACTTTGTTCAAAATTATTAAACTTCACTAAACCATTTTGTGAGTAGACCACTATATAGTAGAAAGTGTTATATGGAATGGTCATGTAAATCGGTGCTGAATCTGACAAATCAAACAAATTAATTAGTTCAATATCAGGTCTTCATTATTAGTATTCAATATCTCTTGTTCTATGTAATGAAGGTATATGGTGGACCTGTCCTTTAGTAACATAATTTGTGTTCTGTCAACTCACAATGGTAGAAAAAAAACTTTCGTTACACTGTAAATGCATATTAGGTTTACGACCTAAGGATTATTGATCTCAGTCTAATATACAATGTATTTCGTCGATCCATGCGTACATAACCTATAAGATTGAGAACATATAGTTAAAATTTTACTAAAGAGTATCAGCTTTTTGATCAAAAAAGTTTCAAAGGGGAATATTTGAGATTATAGCGAAAAATCCAACCACGCAAATCCAGACATTTGACACACTATTCTGGGATAGAATTTTACACTGAAGCAGGAAATCTCTTTCGTTTTGTTGCATCTCTTACAATAAGGCCCCCAGAGGCAATTTAACGCACACATTCAGGACATAATTGCTAATAGATTTTGTGTCCAATTATCTCGCCTTCTCGAAGTCTCATTGGCCATTCTGGCACATTTCCTTGACCAGCGTGACCTTCTAAACAAGAACGTATAGTTATAATTTTGATTCACCTTTTTTATCAAAAAAGTTTCAAAGGGGGGAACATTAGAAGATTTGAGGATTTTTGCGAAGAATCCAACCACGTAAATCCTGACGTATAAGACACTATTCTGGGGTAGAATTTACACTGAATCAGGAAATGTATTTTTTTTGTTGCATCTCTTACAATAAGGCCTCCAGAGGCAATTTAATGCACACATTCAGGACATAATTGCTAATAGATTTTGTGTCCAATTATCTCGCCTTCCCGACGTCTCATGGGCCGTTCTGACGCATTTACTTGACCAGCCTGACGTTAGAAAAACAAGAACGTATAGTTATAATTTTGCTGTAACAAAATCAGCGTTTTATCGAATAGTTTCAAAGTGGGGACCATTGGAAGATTTAAATATTTTTGCGAAAAATCCAACCACCTAGATCCTGGCGTATGACACACTATTCTGGGATAGAATTTTACACTGAAGCAGGAAATGTCTTTCGTTTTGGTTCATCTCTTACAATAAGGCCTCCTGAGGCAATTTAACGCCCACATTCAGGACGCAATTACTAATAGTCTTTGTGTTTAATTATCTCGCTTTCTCGACGTGTCATGGGAAGTTCTGACGCATATCCTTGACTAGCGTGACCTTCTAAACAAGAACGTATAGTTATAATTTTTATTTAAAAGTTACAGCTTTTTTATCAAAAAATATTCAAAGGAGGGACAATTGGAAGATCTGAAGACTTTTGCGAAAAATCCAACTACGCAGATCTTGGCGTATGACACACTATTCTGGGGTAGAATTTTATCTTGAATCAGAAAATGACTTTCTTTTTGTTGCATCTCTTACTTTAAATCCTCTGGGGGCAATTTAACGCACACTTTCAGTACGTAATTGCTAACAGACTTTGTGTCCAAGTTTCTCGCCTTTTCGACGTCTCATCGACTGTTTTGACGCATTTCCATGACCAGCAAGACCTTCTAAATAAGAACGTATGTATATAATTTTGCTTTAAAAATTTAGTGTTTTTTTTTTTCAAAAAAGTTTCAAAAAGGGGGACCATTGGAAGATTTAAAGATTCTTGCAAAAAATCCAACTATGCAAATCTCGACGTATGACACAATATTCTGGGGTAGAATTTTACATTTAATCAGGAAATGTCTTTCTTTTTGTTACATCTCTTACAATAAGGCCTCCAGAGGCAAATTAACTCGCACGTTCAGTACGCAATTGCTAATAGGATTTGTGTCCAATTATCTATCCTTCTCGATGTCTCATGGGCTGTTCTGACGCATTTCCTTGACCAGCGTGACCTGCTGAACAAAAACGTATAGTTATAATTTTTCTTTAAAAAATTCAGTGTTTTTTAAAAAAAGTTTCAAAGGGAGATTTGAAGATTTTTGCGAAAAATCCAACCATGCAAATCCTGACGTATGATACACTATTCTGGGGTAAAATTTTACCCTGAATCAGGAAATATCTTTCCTTTTGTTGCATCTCTTACAATAAAGCCTCCAGAGGCAATTTACCGCCCACATTCATGACGTAATTGCTAAAAGACTTTGTGTCCAATTATCTCGCCTTTTCGACGTCTCATGGGCCGTTCTGACGAATTTCCTTGACCAGCGTGACTTTCTAAACAAAAACATATAGTTATATATTAACTCCAGATAATTAAGATTTTCGATAAAAAAAGTGATAAGTTCACGCTGGTCAATGAAATGCGTCAGAACGGCCAATGATTCGTCGAGAAGGCAATATAATTTGACACAAAATCTGTTTGAAATTGCATTTAACATGTGCTTGTTAAATTGCCTCAAAAGGCTTTAGTGTCAGAGTTTCACTAAAACGAAAGACTTTTCCTGGATCCGTGTAAAACTCTACTCCAGAGATTTGCGTGGTTGGATTTTTAGCAAAATTCTTCAAATCTGTCAATGGTCTCCCACTTGACACTTTTTCGAGCGAAAAGCTACATTTTCTGTAGCGAAATCATAACTATACGGTCTTGTTTAGAAGATCACGCTTGTCAAGGAAATGCATCAGAATGGCCCTTTAGACGTCTAGAAGGTACGAAAAAGGAAGACAAAGTCTGTTAGTGATTGCATCTTTTGTTTTAGGCATATACATTGATACTAAAGCCTGACTTTTCATCGAATAGTTTTACATGTTTGAGGTCTGTGAGAAATGTTATTCCTTGAAGGTTATTATCAAACTATTCTTCGAAATATTGGTAGCGACAAACTCTTTCTGGATTCATCTTTGCACCTTAGGGTGTATTGCTGTGACGATAGACCACAAAAACATTTGTTATCGTTATTTTTATATTAATAATGGCGTTTTCTTATTTAATCTTTGCAGGCAGGTCTATGAACGAAGATCCTCTTAGTGGATTGTCGGTTGACTCTAATTTCTAGGAAATTATTTTTTTTAGTGTCCACTCTTCGCATAAAGCCCGGCCATTACTGTTAGCAGATTCTCCTTGAACTTTTTCAAACATGTCATCGGAGGGTAGAATAACTGTATTTGCTGTTTTAAAGTTAGTTTCCTGTAAGATATCTTCAGTGCTGGATGGATTTTCCTATTACACTACTTGTACGAGATTGATTTTGAGTTTGTGATCCTCGAGGTTCTTGCTTACAATCGCTTCTCTCTGCCGTTCCAATAACATTTCAGTATCTTTGATTGCATACTGGTTTAACAAATTGTATGTCTTCATTCAACCTTTAAATGCCTTTTCTACCTCGTTAATTTTATCCTCTACACACTGCTATGATCCGCATTGTGTGTTTCCAATAGCTGATGAGGTGGTGTTGTATGCGGATACAATGGACATTGTCTATGATGGAAGATTTGGTAGATGATTGAGGCTCATCCAGACATGACGTCTTCGAAATAAAGGGAGCACGCTTATCTTCCTTCCTCTTAAGGTGAGTGAGGGTGGCTAATCTAATCCTACCTCTTCAGATGGCGGCTGAGATTAGATAAGGTGACAGGGGTGCTGCAGGCCGGGCACAGGCGTTGGAGCTGCTGGGTGGTGAGCTTCAGTGCACCGCAGATCTTGAAGTGTTTTACGATGTTTGGATTGGAGATGAAATTTCCACACTTGGGACAGGAGGTGTGGTTGGGGCTCATTCTGAAACAAATGATAGTACGAAATAGTTACCGTTTAAGTACCACGTAAGCAAGGTTGTGAACTATAGAAGTACTAGAGTAATATTATATGTTTAGAACTTACACGTATTAAATGTATGACGCTTATGTGAGTAGAAGACGTCTAATGAGACAGTTGAAGGTGTTGGAGGTGTAGTAGATGTATCGCAGTAGATGTTCTCACAATGGAACCAAGTAACAAACTGATACTATCTCCAGCGATGTGAGTTTTATATAGGGTGACTCGGTGGACATGGTTTAGAGCGAGAGTTTCTGAGTCTCTTACGTGGTTTTCTGAAGATGATCAAACTGTAACACATAACCAAATTTGTTGTAGTTTGTATAAATAAATTAACTGTATTGCTTTATTCGCAAATATAGGATATAACTCAAACTTGCAGATAAGTAAATGATTATCTTAAATATCTACTATTTATATTTTATTTTTAATTGTTAACAGTCAGTAAAGTTATAAAGTATAAATGTAGTATAAAATTGGATTCAAAAAAAAAAAATAATATTATTGATGTAATTGTCGTAGGACTAGCAAACTTCTACTACTTACATTTTTCCTTATTAATTTTCAAAGTTCTAAATAAAATAAAATTATAAAGTATAAGTGTAAACTAGGAAAGGTATCCCTAAGCCGACTCCTGTTGCACAAGGCTTATCGGGAAAGAGACCATGCGGCTAGCTGGTCCTCACCCGGCTATCCGCTGCCCAGTCGAAGTAGGCTGAGAGTACAATGAACACCCTCACGGAATCATCAAATTTACCTCCTCCCCACTACACCAGCAGCACTACACCACGGGAGGTAGACTCGAAGGTCTAGAAGGTGGCAGGTACGCAACCAGGCAATCCACGGTTGCGGTGGAACTGAACTTGCATCGTCGATTCCCTGTAACGGCTATATCTGAAGTAATACAAGGTCTAACGAGGGTTTCCGAGGAGGCCCGACCCACGGTAGGCGACCGTGGTCCCGTTGCGGAGCATCAGTCCTTCCCTCGGTTCAACGCCCAGCCAAGTATGAGTTCGGTTGTCTTGACGCCAAGTGTGCATCAGAGTATCATTGGCAACGTCTGCACTCTCTCCATTTACACTCATTCATTCTTTACAATAGACTTCTATCTTTATATATATATTCTTATTTTGTTATTTAGTAGTTATGTCGTTTTGATATAGTAATTATGGACTCCAACTTTGTCCATAATTGCTATATCGCACTGATTGTCGCACTAAATATTTTATTTCTGTTACAACATTTAATTTGTATAGTTAAAATACAAAATTAAATATACCTATGATTTACGTCTTTATGGCAGCTATATTTGATATTTAAGCCAAACACAGCTCTTTATTTTGGTCACGTGACTTGGTGGAGGTAGCCGAAACCGAACCTAGCCGAATAAATACGAGCTGGCACTCGGATTATACTTGGGAAGGAAACCATACTTGGGATGACGTTAAGTCGGTGTTTCTACTCTACTATGGATGTTGGAATAACATTATCTGCAAGTAAAGTTTTAGTTAATTCACGGATATGTTGCAACTAAAGTGCCGGTAAATACCATTGAACGGACATTTACTGGTTGACTCTCTAACTACAAAGCCAACTCAGTAAGCCGTTAATTCCGAAGTTTTAGGAATTAAGTCGAACGAAAGCATTTGGCACTTTATGGTTCTTCGCTCTGGTCTACAGCAGACCATTGTCACAACCATCTCATGTTTACACACAGTACATTGTTAGCAACGTGATATTGACCCCAAAAGTAAACCCAGAGCTATAAATTCTAACTGGAAATTTTACTAAAAGATATTTTACTCGTTTTTCCAATTGTGGTTTTAATCTTTTTCAACGTATATTTTAGATTAAAAAAATAGTTTAATACCATAATATATTGTAAATATGGCAGCATAAGTGGTTTATGTATTTGTAAGTAAAACCTGTAATTATGTTATTATATTAATAAATTTAATATAATATGGTGTGTATTTGCTTTATCATATCATTAATTTCTTTATTACGTAGTTCAATCAAGTAAATTGTAATTAATATATATTTTGTAATGTTTTGAATTCACTGAAATTGATAATCTTAATAGATAATTAATTATCTAAATACTTATTTTGCTGGTAAAACATTAATTTGTGATTTACTGTAGAAATCTGTCACTGTCCATTTATAAAGATAAGTATTTAAGTAAGCAGATATTAATATTTGAGTTGAAAATGTATAATTGCTCCATATTTTATGTCCAGCGTACGCTAAATCCGCTTTATACATTTATCTTTCCACACAAACATAATGTATAATTTAAGACGAAGTAGGTTTCGTATAGTCATTTATAATGTAATGTACTACTTAAAACAAATCAAACTTATTTGTTTACCGTGAATATTTTATAAGCAGGTGTCTCCATGTGACGATTTTCATTGAAATGTAATTTATATTATATTTTCAAAAATATGTAATCAATAAATTATGTAGTATGTTGTAAATTAGATCGCTGCAATGCATATTTTTTAAAAGAATGGTATAAATTAGTTTATCACATTAACATTTAAATTGGATTTTGAAACCCAGGTGCAGTTACTTATTGGCTTAGGGCATATTTCAACCAACTAGAATTAGTTTGAAAACTAAATTTGTTTGACCAGTTCCTATCTGTTTTTTGGTAAAAGTTACATTACAAATGTAATAGATTTAATTGTGTAATCTAGCTATTGTAGACTAATAACAATTGCTTCTTTAAAATGTATAAAACTGCTGTGTGTAATAAAAACAGTAGCTCACAAAAATATTAAAAAATTGGTTAGGTTTTATTAACACTTTTTTGCTTTACGAAATAACATTTTATTTATTTCCTTTTAGTATTGATACTTATAATGTATAGCTTGAGTTAGAAACAGTTTACAACGGATCTTATAATCCAACGAAACTTTATTTAATGATGCTGAATGCAGGAGATATCAAGCTTGAGAATAAAACAGTATCAATAGTTTGACAGATTACAACAAACAATCAATATATATCAAGTATGCGTTTTTAATATTAAATTATTTTCCATCTCGGAATAAGTACGTGTTGCCTTAAGGAATTGTAATCTTATGTAAGTTGACAAAGCTATACGTACATGCATTATACTCGTATTATTAGAAGACCAATGCTCATACAACTAAGTTATCACTGTTTCCCTGAGTCTAGACGTCTCCAGTCAAACAACACTAGTAAGTTCAATCAAGCTCTCTTGTAGCAGTGCATTTGAGGTTAATTTATTTATAAAATAGCCCAATGCTTCCCTAGTGTTACAAATTAAGTCACTCCTGCAATTATTGTTTCTTAAGATTGTTAGTTTTAACTATGTTCTCAGTTAGTTTTATGTTTAGTGTAAATTAGATTTCAGGTTAGATGGACGTATAAAGATCTAATTATGATTAATAAGTATCTATCGTAATTAGATAACCGTTTCCTTGATACCTGTTATCAGAGTATGTTGAAATAAGTACGGTATTATTGTACAGCTATATACAGATTGCTGTTCTAAACTACTTCATTTAAAGGTTTGGTTGGGCTGTAACCTATGATTATAAATAATTGAATTTTATATTTGCTGAACTTTAACAAAAAAAATGTTTTAGACTTCTATTATAACGCAAAGTATAATTGGTGTCTACAATATATTCGATTTTTATCTGCATAATAAATGTCCTACTTTATATTCCTAAGCTCTACAGAGCATAAAACTGTAGTAAAATGTAGTGGTTTGTGTTTTTAACTGCAGACCAGTGATACCGCATTCATTCAGGATGTATCTGGACTGTACAAATATAACGCGGTTACAAAGCCACCCTCCCACCCTTACATATATTGTGATATAATTATGTTTTAACGTGTTTTAATAGATATGTTAAATTATCTAAGTATCTTGGACCACGTATATTATACTGAACTGAAAATATTGGATGGTTTTTATATAATAGAATATACGTACTGTTACTACTTAATTAAACGTGTGTGATTACTGTTACACTATTAATCGGTATTATAACAGTATTTTACATAAATATAACAGAACCTTATAGTACAATCCATACTGTATTGTTATACAGTAACAAGTAACATACAGTATAATATATTATAAAGAAATATTACAGTGTAGTACAAAATAAATATGAAATTCAAACTTTGTGATTACTGTGAATTTTATCAGAAATGGACTGAGTATTATTACAAAAGTTTACAACAACTTATGAGTTATTATTAACATATGAATTTATAACAACTGTACAACAATGCATTTTAAAATATTATTTTATTACTATAAATTGAAATTCCTGCTATTGCAAAACAAAGCTTACTTTCGGTGGAATGAAATTTATGATAACATTTTCCCTAATATTCAAAACTATTATTTCTTCTTACGTGATAGTAATTCCAATAAATTTATATATTTTATAACAGTGCCTGAAAATTTAGGACTGAGTATGCCAAACCTGTTATCGGAGATTAGTCCTTTATATAAAATAGCGTAAAAGTCATAAATATAATTGCTATATTAAACTACTATCAGTATTGTATGATTATACTAGCTTGAGGATAACTTCTGAATACGTATGTAATTTCATTTTCAAAATTAAATTATGTGTTCAATATAAAAATATAATACAAACAATACATCCATATTTATTTTAACACATTACATGATATTTAGTATCTAGTTAGCCTGTTTATGTCACTTTTTTAATGGAAGAACACATTAAGTTATCTCTGCCATCATTTGTTTCCTTGCCAGAACTCCATTAATGAGTTTCCGTCATTAATTATGACTGTCTGTGGGCGATGAAGTACCTTGATCACGTGACAACTGACTTTACATCACATTTCAGGTGACTTGGAACACTGAGTAATTAATGACTTACGTACGTCTTCTTTATCTATTGTAAATTTAGCTTGAAGTTTGTATAACATATAAATAAGAGTACCTAATATAAAAATTGTCCTTAATAGAATGCAATGCTAAATGTAAAAAAAAACCAATACAGTTTAAGGATTTTTACAGAGTTCTTATTGCAATTTCCTTCATTTATTTAACATTTGAAGATAAATTTTTCTTTTCAAAATAAATAATAAGTAGAAAATATGTTCATGATATATTTCAATAATGAAGTATATATATTATATTGTTAATAAATATTTCATCTAAGTGAGTTTTTGGGTAGAATATGTACATTTTACTAAAAATTTAAATTTATTACAATTATCGATTTACAGTTTAAAATTATGAACAAAATTCTGTCACTACCACCAGTGAATATGCTGCATCAACATGAAGTAAAATAGTCTAGTCTAAAAACAAAGTATTTTAATTCTGTTAAGTGTATTTAACTGACTATATATTAAAGAATTGAATATAGAAAAGCCGTAACATTGGTTTAATGACGGATTCATTTTGACTGTACATTTTGAGAGTGAGAGAGAGGGAGGGGAGGGGGAGAGAGAGGGGGGATATAGGGGTGGAGAGGGAGAGATAGAGGGGGAGAGAGAAGGAGAGGGAGGGATAGTGAGAGAGAGGGGGTAGGGAGGGGGAGAGAGTGAGGGAGTGAGAGAGGGGGAAGTGGAGGGTGGGAGAGGGGGAGAGAGAGATAGAGAGAGTACTGTATCACTCTATCATGTACAATAACAGTACATAATGTACAAATACGGTGTGCATATATTGGCCAATTATTATTTGTTGTTACTTACAACAAGTTATTTTATTAGCTGAAACTATGAAAAAAATCACAGAAACTAAATTAGCCCGTTCAATTATAAACTTGTCACGATCCATACGTTTTCCTCTCAAAATAAATATCTGAAAAAAATCACAACACATTAAAAAAATAGCAGACATACATATATGTTCATAACGTATATTCAGCAAATAAAATAACAAACGTGACAACCTGTAGTAATTACACAATAATACATCAGTAGTGACAATAATACATACAGTTATTACCAAAACAAAGTTTTAGAGTAATAATTTGAAAGAATTCAAGTACAAATTTGTCGATCCAGTTGACATATTGTGGTTTAATCGTCTAGCATCCTTATGAACAGACGCTTAGTCGTGGTAATTATGAACAGGGATTGTTTAACTTGTGGTACGTAAAATACAGACATTCAGGCAATAAGTTAGTGGGCAGTTTAGTTAGTTGTATTTGAATTATATTATTAACCGTCTTTTCGTATATAATCTCATTTTACGCATCTCATTCCATTGCCCTATGGATTATTCGCTTTTATTTATGATCGTAACACATAATGATACAGCTTGTAAATCATTTATATGTTGAATTTATTTTCCAAGTATATTTAATCAATTAATGAATAAATTTATAAGAATATGAATCACTGAATACGAACACGTTTAAGAGTTGTTATGCTTTATACTACAAACTACAATTATGGATTATTTCGACAAAAATTTACATTGACTTAGTTTGTTGATGCATTTCATGTAAGTTATATTATGTTAAAGCTATTGATAAGAAATGCTGAATAGTGAAGAGGTTTTATGGACTGATATATTTGAGGGAAACTTTGTTAATTACTGTCAAAGTCAAAGTTAATTATCAAAAGAGAAAAGATCGTAAAACTTGAAGGGAGACAATCAGACAAATTATCAACTTAAAGAGTGATAATTTATTATTCTTCTGAAACTCTTCTATTCGTTTTTCAAACCAATGCTACATTAAAATATTTTATTTCGACAAAATATATTGAATACTGTGATGTTTTGTAATTGATATGAAATAGATATTTAACAATCGAGTGACATTGTGAGTTCAAATATAATTCATATATACATTTGAAGAAATACACCGTTGTGTTTTTTCATCATTCAGATAGAATTAAATCTTAGTAAACGCATTGTTTCTAGTTTGAGGCCATTAATGAAGAGTATAATAGTTGTTATACATCTACGAGGTGAAACTATTAACAGTGATTAATCGAACGAAGATTAAACCTTATGTTTCGGATTAACCTTACATTATTAATGACTTTATTTATACGTATGTAACAAAAAGAATAAAGGTATACTTTACTATGTAGACAGGAAACCAAAGGTTTCATAGAATCATGAACTTACCATAATTCAATAAAATTTAAATTATAAGTAAACAGTTAAAATCAAATAATATTCTAGTAACTAATTAAGTTCTGGCAGTTATAAAGGATATTATGACATGTAGGACAAAAGGAATTACAGTTATTTTTAAAATTAAAATGACGTCTGTTTAGCCGAATTAATTAAAATGAGTTGATTTTTCTCATATGTTGTTTAGCTCTATAAGGCATTTTATCTGCAATATCTTCAAATAGCAACAATTTCAATTATTTTGTAGGAAACCTACCCTACAAACCCAAACACGTACAAGTATTGACACACCCACCTTACCGTACACCGTTCAGAGTTCTTCAACTTACACACCCTACCATACAAATACAGTGTTATTGACCAGTATTGACCGGTGGTATGGACACATCAATCACTACGTACACCGTTCAGAGTTCTTGAACTTACACACCCTACCATACAAATACAGTGTTATTGACCAGTACTGACCGGTGGTATGGACACATCCATCATTCCAAACACGTACAAGTATTGACCTAACCTCCTGCCACACTCGTTCAGAGGTATCGACACACCTGTTCTTCCATACGCGTAAAGTTTTCTTGACATATCCAACCTACTATACAATATATTTGAATCGGTATTATCCAACCCACACTCTCATACATGTACAGTCTATTGACCCACGCTCCCTCGTATATATACAGGAGTATTGACCCAGCCACTTCAAAAATGTGGACGATTAATCCTAGGGAAATATGTGTTTTATTTATTTTTGTTCCCTAAAAAAGCACACTTTTAGTAACAACCCATTTTATAAATATGAAATTTCATACCTGTTTCTAGGAAGTATATGAATAAGTTAACATCAATTTAACAAAAGGGAGAAGCTTACGGATTTATTAAAGTACATCCTTAGTCTGACTTCTTAATGAAACAATATAAAAGTGTTAAAGAATTTACTTATGAACGTGGAATATAAACTATACTTAAAAGCATTTTCTTGTCTGAAGTAACAGATAAGATATTAGAATATCAATGGTTCAAATTTTCAATATTAATCTTTTTTACTTGGTAATGTGTTTTGTACACACAATATATAATTTATTATTGTAACAGTGTCGTTAAATTAGTTATCCATATTCAAAAGCAAATCATATAAAATATCATCTCAAGACTGTTTCAATGCAGTAATATATTTGCTTTCTATTTTATATATATTTCTGGTGTAATGAGTGGAAATATTTTTTCTCCAAGAACCTATTTGGTTTAGATATATGTAAGCTACTTTTATTATATTCCTAATGATACATACATTTTTATTTATGACTAAAAGTCAGATGAAAGTCAGTCTGCCAAAGGTCTAGGTCAAGAGATACTCCAATGAATTATAAAGTGTCTCACATTGGGCTTTTCTTTACAGCAGAACCTCATATTGTAAAGATAATACATGTATAGTACTGTATTTTTACTTACAGACTTATTTAAATTTTTTTCAAATTTAACTTTAAATAGTATTTATTTTATTTATTTTTATATTATAAAATAAATCTCTTTATAGTTTTTAAAACAAATATTAAAGTAACGTTTGAACTATTGCCTCAAAATATATTCATATTAATTGTTTGTTTGACTACTGTGCACTCGACAGAAAAATATAATGAAGAATTTCATAATTTTAGAATTGAGTTATTATTATTTAATAGTCCTAATTTAAAGAGTTTAAAGTAGACCAACTCATGCGATTCAGACTAAAATTACTAGTGAACACGCTGTACCTCTATATTTCTTAAATAAATGGATACACGAAAATGAGGGATGTTTGTTTTTACAGTGTAAAATATAGTAAAAAGTAATAGTACAGTTAAAAACATATTTACAACAACAACTTTAATACTAACTAATTTTAAAAGAGCAAATTATAAATGTTAAAGCTATATGACCATTTTTAACTGAATAAAGCACCTTTCGTCTACACTTACCTGATCATCTGGAACATTAGAATAAATAATAATTGATATTATATTGTTATGAGACTTTACAGCAACTTATAATAAACAATAAAAAGATATTTAGGGCGATAACTTTCCATTCCTTTCCCTTTAAGATTTTTAAGAACAGCTGTCACTTTTCAATGCTTGAATGCATTTGGAAAATGTCCTGTAGCTAGTATCTTCATGTAGACTGTTGAAAGCCATTTTTTTAACTTTGCTACCTGCATGCATTAGAAATTCTGGATGGATATAGTCAAGACCGGCTGCTTTCCCAGCTGGTATATTGGAAATCGTCTTGTATAACTCTTCCTTCGTGAAATTTCTGGATACTTCCAGGGGTGCTCTTTTTAATTCCATTCAGCTTGTAAAGCACTTGTTTAAAACTGTTGAGATATAAACTTTACCCACAGCAGTAGAAAAGCCTGGTCACTTACAGTACAATCAAACTCTCTACTGGTACATTTCAAAATCAAAAGAAGTGCTCCATCAAGTTTAGGCTTCTAATTTAGCTAAATGGATAGTAGCTTATCAAAGTCAGCCCATTAAACTTCTGTTAACCAGGCAATCTTCTCCTGGCAGTTTCTATAGAGTGAAGCAGCAGGTAAGCTGTGTTGGAGTTTTTAGTGGCATTAAACTCTTTGTAAAGGTCATATAGTTCCTTACTCCATCCTGGTGTATGCTCCTTTCTGTATCCTCTTGCTTGGTATGCAAGATTTAGCAATGGACGAGAAGAGGCTTGTTAAACAATCGTAGTCTCCTATTGTAGGAGCAATCAACGAGCCTGGTCGTAAAGGCTTTCCAGTGTGCCTTATTAAAATTCGGCATATACCTTGGAAAAATTGGACTATGGGAGTTTGGGTCCCCAACGAGAAAAGTACTGGCCTATATTGAGAATGGAGATAAGTATACAGAACCTTCCTCGTAATTTTTCAACGAGGTGAATTAAAAAAAGAAGAAACACAATACTCGTTTTGAATAAGTTATCATGAACAACCGTAACATATATACATTCTTTTTGATAATTTTTGTCAAAACGTCTGGGCTCTGTGTTTATAAAATTTTACAACTAACATGTTAATAGATCCATGTAATTTTGGTACTTATAGAATTAACAAATGAACTATTTTTTTTTTTTTAAATCTAAACACTTCTATTATATTTTATTATTTAAATTTTTTCTTAGTATCAAACGTAGTGACAACAATGAAATTTAAACTAAGGAATTTTTAAAATGCTCATTCATAGTTATAGGGTTTTTAAGTATTGGTTGATTGATGGTGTAATAAAGAGAAAGTAAATGGTCCAGGGAGGAGTTTGGGAAGGTTCCAATAGTTAGGATGGAGGATTGCCAACCATAAATGGTTATGGTTGGTTGTATTATGAGCAGACGTGCGATCATATTTATACACTATTATTCTATGATTAGGGGTTGAAAGCTTTTCAATATTTATTTATTTGACACATTAGAGCTCAGATTACATTTGAATATAAAATTACTTATGTTTTAAATAGAATACTACTTAGGTACCACATTCGTTATTAGAGGATTGTTATTAATACATAAAACATTATATAAGTGTATTTTATTTAACACATGCCTTTGTATTTTCGATATTTGACTGGCAAAAGTCACCTTAGTGACTAACTTTAACTTTGGACATTCTCGTCCCCAAGTTTCGAGTTCACAGTCAAGAACTTTCTCAATCACGCTCCCCACCCAATCTACTTCCCTCCTGATTGACTGAGGTGTCATGTGCTATGAACCTTAAAAACATCACCGAAAGAATATTTAAAATGCCCCTAAAATAAAGTAGTAAAATTAAACGTCGTATTCTTATAGTAAACATATGTCTATACAGAAGTAAATATTTCGTTATATTAAAAAGTAAGTTTAAAGGTTCCTTACAAAGTCATTCATACCTAATATTAAAAAAAAAGTGTAACAAAATAATTTTATATTTATAATGAAATGTAAATTATCTTACATGAGTAAATATTAAATAAATCTTGCGTTATAAATTAGTTTCCATTTTTTTAATAAACAAAATGCAGTGTATTAGGTATAAACATTATATGATGCAAACTAATTTGGTAACATCGCAACAAATTATGCCAAGTAAAGGTAAATATATCTACTATAAATATCTATCTATTATTATTTTAATGGTCAATACCGAAGATATAATGGTCTTACAAGATAGTTCCATCAGTTATGCCATCCTAGAATTTCAATCCTAAGTTATTTACTCTCTAACAGACTCTGAGTGGGTGATATAATTAGTTTTGCAGGTAGAGTTGAGTTGGAATTGAGTAGAGGTGAAGTTGGATTTTGTGTCGCAAACACAATGAAGGTGATTGAAGTGGTGTTCCAGTTTAAGGTAAGTTAGGGTAGGGATGGACAACTTTGAAATTGAATTTATGTTGGATCCAACTATTCATAAATCCACATGTAAAAGTCCAACTATGAATAAATTAGGATATATGTCTAGGATGTATTAGGTAAAAAATAAAAACAATTATAAAAGTTTAATTTTTTACTGTCATTAAAATTATAACTCAATCAAATAATTAATATTGTTATACATTTTATATACACACTAGAAGAATAATACACGTGTGGTAGAAAACATTTGCAAACAATAACCTAAATTCCTTCAAAATGTGTTTATAAATTGGCAGTCATCAATTTGTTACTGATATATTATCAAACAAATCTTTTGACAACTATCTTAGTTAATATTTGGAAAAGTATCAAAATATTCTTTAAACTATTATGAGAAACTTTAAATACATAAACTTGCTCATAAATGATTAACTGCTCTTTCACAACATATAATTTTATAAAAACGTATAAAGATTGACATTAAACTACGTAAAAAATATACTACGAGATTCTGTGAGTCTCTCTTCTACAACATCCTGTTGATACTGAAATATTTGGTACGTACAGTAAAAATTACCACCAAAATATTTGAAAATATATGTTAGGTTTATTTGTTTTAATATATCAGTCTATCATTTAAGCAATTTTTAAACTGTAGTTTTACGATCCGAAAAAAAGAATCTAAAGAGATGGGTAGATGTTTAGATGGATTTCATTTCATATAGTATATCCTAAAATGTGTATTTGATTTTTTTCTTGCAAAACCTTAAATAAATAAACAACTTACTAGGACAAATTACAAAAAAAGTCTATTTATGTTAGTATAGAGTAAAACTATTTTTATATATTGTACTTTATAATATATTAAATCCTTGTATCATAAATTTAAATAAGAGTTAATGATAAAAGCAGGCTTTGTATTAAAACGAAAAATAACTATAGAATCTAATAGTTATAACACTTAAGTTATTAAAAATTATCTAAGAACGTTTGTTATTGTTTTACTGAAAGTGTTACAAAGTAAAAAAAACCGGTCATAAATATATTGCATTAAGAACTATTGATTATATTGTAGGACAAATAACAATAATATATCTAAATTTATTCTGTATGTTTACATATCACATCGAGGTTTTATTTCATGAAAAAGTTAGTGATAGTGATTGAGAAATAACTAGAAAATAATCACATTTTCTTCAATAAGGCACATATTACAACAACATCTTGGCAGTAAAATTATAATATGTAGTTAGAAATTGTCTCTACAGCTTTCGATGTAAGTAAATATGTACGAGACTATTACTTTATATTAATAATATATCTACAATACTCCAAAGCATTACTTACTAATGAAGGAATACTCATATAAATTATACTCCATTAACTTTTGTTAGTTATAGCTTCTTTTATACATGAAAATAGTTTATAAGATCAACGAATCTTTTACACTCTCATTAATATTTTTCATACTGTTTTGATAGAGCCTTCATATTTTTTTTAATATTACTTTGATTTAAGGCATCGGTAATAATGGAGGAAAAGATAAAAATAAAAAATAATTGGAGTTTGAAGAGGGAGATTACATAAAGAAATAAATACTCTGCCGGAAATTAAGTCAAGTGGGGTTTAAGCGTGTCTGTGGGTCTGAGTTGGAGATGACGTCAAACTATGAGAGAAGTGCTAAGTATAATAATGCAGGTTAAGGGACTTTACTAAGTATGTGTGAAAATAAAAATATATGCTAAATAAATGTAGAAATAGTACTTCAGCAGTTAATGATTTAATAGGTGCGAGTGATTTTAAAAATGTTTTATAAATAATGAAACCTCAAATCAATTTTTATTTTAATAAAATTTTTTTTAAATGTAATACAATGAAACGATAATGTTTATATAAGCATAACTACAAATTACTGAATTTAAATATATGTAACTTACCTTATAATTCTTATTGAATGCTCTATTATAGTTTTTATAATTCACCATAGTCATTGGAGTGCTGTAACCCAGCTACTTAGTGACAACGTTTTGTGGAGTTTGTAAGTAATACGTTTCTGTTCTCAGTCGTCCTTGTACTAACACAGCACCACCACAATAGTTAACATCAAAGTGAACACTACAAGCGAAGCGTGTTGGGTGTTAGTCTTGGTCCGGATGTTGTGTAGGGAACATAAGTATGAGGCCGTAACTTATTTATTTATTTATTTTCCATTATACAACTTATTTTCGCCTCGATAAGTCAAAACTTAACATCGAGGACCTAAAATAACCATAAACAAAACAATAGTGAAAGCTTTACAAATATACGGAAAAGCATAGAAAATGAAGAGACTGAATCACAAGTAGATTGATCCCTTAAATATTATTAGAACAAACGGTTATATGTGAATCTGAGACATTATGCATAGGCGTTATTCAAATGGTTAAATTATCGGGTCTACCGCCTTAAGTCACCCAGTGGACCGGTGATCACCGGATCTACGACTGGCCTGTAATTACTCTAACTAATCCCAGACTTAGGCCTGAAATGGACCTAGGTGGGCCACATCTATCACTAACCCCTATTGTCACATTCCTGGACTATTTAAATGTATATTCCCATTATTTACTTTCGTATAGGGTTTTATTATCGGTATGTTGTAATAGATATAATAATAGTTTTGGGGTATGAAATTTTAGGTTACAAAACAAATAATTCAATAACTTTCCTTGGTTATATTACGTTATGTAGGACAATATTATTTTGTGTTTACGTTTAATTTTCATAAAATATTTGAGTTGAACATTATTTCACCATGTTTTAATTCGTTTAATGTAATGATACAATCATTGAAATAAATGTGTTTTTGAGAATTAGTGTTTTAAGTAATTATGATTTAAATATTTAAGATACGTTTTTAAAAACAAACAACTTTAAAATTCGTATTAACAATACACTTTATTATAATTACAAAAATAACGTAATATAACATTAAAATTTCAGGGGTTTTTACAGGTTTTGTAAACTATATATTTTATCTGTGTAAAGTGAATCTTAAGGTAAATGAAATAACGCTGTCAAAGTATATTTACATATATTTTTCATAGGTTTGAGGATAATAAATTAAGGAAAGTAAGTTAATATCCATTTTAACAGAATAAAAGGAATGGGTTAGATGTGAATGAAGGTAGTAGCCAATAAAGGACAGGACAGTAACTTCCTATCATAATAATTATGATTATTATGATTAATAATTATAAGTGACTGCACCGGTGGGTCGGCAGGCCCTAGACAATACTTCATCATTCCATTGTTCCTATTGTCACTGTCATCGAACATATTTAATATCATGCCAATCATTTTCTCATAAATTCTAACCAAGGTGAAAAAAGCTGTATATTCCACATTTTATTTAGTTATACCATGCTATCTGGGAGTTGCATTTTTCTTTCATATTCATTATTATATGAAAGTATATTAAGAATATTTACTTGTAATAAAATGAATATATCTATATATATATATATATATATATATATATATATATATATATATTCATTACAAGTAAATATTCTTAATATACTTTCATGTAATAATATATATATGTAGCGTTGAAATTTGTGTATAGATCATAATATAATGAAAATTGTTTTAAAAATGTGATGAAAACCTAAACCACTTAACTTTCTATGATATTATAAAATACTAGATTTTACTATTAGGTTAGCTTTCTTCAACTGTTGTTCTATAATCAAATGTATGTGCTTTTCAGAAGTCAACCAATTAAATTCTATGACATATTAATTGTGAGGTGAGATATTTGAACACATTTCATTCAAATTTTAAAGTCGGATTGTCTGGCATGTTATAATTAGTTTTTTCTATGTGAAAATAACATCTATTTAACTACTTTAATTTGTATTATAGAAACCTTTGTCCCCTGCACATTCCCATAGTACTTACATATAGGGAGATTTAAAAGTATTTGAGTGGCAAATTGATTTCTTAACAGTAATATTAAGATGAAAAATAATGGTTTTGTGATATAAATTATAGATCAGCGTTATCTATATAACTCTTTTTTACTGTACTAGAGAAAATAAATTAAAATAATCGTATATTACTTATTGCTAAATTATAGTTTATGCTAATAGAACTATAATTTCAAATCAAATCTTAATGATCATTTTACACTTTTTATGTTTATGAGTCATATACTGGCAACTATATGTGCACTGCCAGAGATTCATTAATTGCAGTTACATTTATGACATAAATACTATCCATAATAAATTAAATACGTTTAGTACATTTATAACTTACATTTATCTACTTTATTTTGACGTATAACAATAGTAACATAAACAAATAAATAATGTAGTAGACATCTGTATTTGCTTAGTAATTAAAAATATTAAAGAAGAAGAGAGGTATGACAACTCTCTAATACAATCATATATCACTTATGTTTACTTTCATGAGCTATTCACAAATTCTTGCCCTTATTTGACAACATTCTGTGCTATCCAAAACTCTTATTTAATACGAATACATTTATATTGATCGAAGAGAATCAAAGTGTCAATAAATAAATGTTGCATGACAGTTCAATATACTTCAACAAACTATACTTCAAAAACTGGCAATACGACGAGATTCATGGAAAAAATTCTCAAAATCAACCATAATAAAGTCCTATGACTCCATAACGTAACAATGCATTGAAATAAAACTTTGAATTCTTGTATATATCTTTAACAAAAAAGAAAAAAAATCCAAGAAAACCTTGTTTATCTTGTATTTACATTGTGCTTTTTTTATTTTAATACGATACAAAATTTTTTCGTAAGATATCCAATTAGGTTTAAAACTATTTTTATAAAAATTCAAATATTTAATATAAATTAAAAGATATACTAATATACATATGAAGTAGAAATGTTACTATTACAATTATTGACACAGTACTTGGTTGAAACGGTTTGTTGTTATTTAATTTTGTGGTGATAGAAAGTAAATACTAGATTGGTTTGAAACGCACTCGTATATACATTCGAAAATACGTATATTTGTTTCTTTTGTGTCAATTTATGCATTAGAAAATATTATTAATATACAAATGACTGTTTTAACTTGATACAATAAATACAAGTTTAATTGTATGTTAATTGTCTAAACATATTGTTTTTAAATAGTGCATTTTTAAGTAGCTTATAAAGTAGCAGTATTTTTTCATTAAATTGTCACACCTTAGTATTAATTTTATGAATATTTATCTGCAGATGTAAACAGTTATTGATTTTATCTGTTTTAAGATGACATATCTGGCTAGACCCATTAGTATTTATGTTTATAATATTTTTATGTTCTTTATTCTAATGTGGTCACATTACGGGTAAAATTGGTCATTTAATTTACAGCTGTTACCATATAAAGCATTTGTATTGTATTTCTTTTTTTTATAAATTCATTTATACAGTCAATTGACCAGATTGCGCCATTTTAGTATCCGGTTAGTTCAAATTTGTGTAGTTATAATGTAATAAATGCAATTACAACGCAAATAATAACCATCTCGGGGAAACTTTAAACAAATGTTAACACCAATAAATAAAAGTAATATTAATATTTTAATTTAATGTTATTTCTTTTGTTTGACTAACGAGCAAATACTAGTGGTACAGGTATCGTAAATGAATGGTATCAGTAGTAGATATTTTACATGTGTTTACTTGGTATTCATCGTCTTATTTACCAATATAAATAAAAATTAAATTATCATTAATTATAAACGTTTAAAAATAAATTGACATTAAATCATATTACATCTACATAGGTTTTAATTATTAGAAACAATGTTTTCAGTCTAAGACTTAATGAACTATTTACATATTATGTTAAATAATAAACATATAAAGACGAGGTAAAGAATATAAAACATACAATAAAGAATACATTTATTTAGATAGATATATTTATGTGAAATTGACCTTAGTTAATTTTAAATTTTCAATATGATGCTATTGTACATTTAAAAATAATAGCGTTATGATTTATACTACTATTCAATGTTATTATTAAATTAAATATGTATTTATTCCAAAAATGATTGATGTTCTAAACATTTAGGTACAGAAGCCTCGCAGTTAATTACCTTAAATATAAGACTGTAATGTAAATTATTTATAGCAATCTCCACGTTGGACCGATATTTATAACTGACTGACATTAACTGTTTAGCTGCAGTCTATCTATTGAAAAGTGCCCTTAATGGCCAGACGTAATGGAGGTAAAATCACAAGCGAGCCAGTTAAAACAAATCATCCCAGGACTTGAATATCCATTAATATTCTAACGAAGGACGTACACTAAAGTACAAGTGCCTTGGGGATATCTGAAATCGATTAGTTAACTCTCGGTTTAACTAATGTCGATTTTATCTATATCAAGGGAAAATACTAAGTATGAGTAGAGTTCAAAATATAATAAAGAAATACACAACTAATAATCGGAGTATTTTAGTTTGTATTTATAACTATTATTTTAAATATAAATATTGTAAAATATTATATGTCACTATACTTTATTATTATTATTATTTGATTCTTTAAAAAATATATAGCCAAAAAATATACAATAGTTGTTCATTTTCAAACATCTATGAGTGGAGAAGGCAGTTAGAGTTTTAATTTAATTTCTGAAATTCAATATTTAAAAAGGAATAAATAAATAAATACCATTTATTGCATGAAACATTACATGAAATATATTGCAATCGTCCTTATATCTAGAATTTATTCCACTTATGCACATATTTGTCGCCATTCAGACATATAATTAAGACATACTTTCTCACATATTCATACGAAAAAATACCCCCCTCAGCTAGAATACTCAGGTTAATTTTTCTAGGTCTCCCAGGTGTGTGCCATGAACTCGTTTGAGCTATAGAATGCTTGTGCAATCAACTTGGTTTTCAGACGAGTTTTAAACACTTTGAGCGTATGGATGGGCACACTTAATTTCATTTGGAAGCTTGTTGACAAAGTGAACTCCTGCCTGCGAGGGCAAACGTTCATAAGCTACCATCCTGTGCCTTGCAGTACGGTAGTCATTCCTGCCTCTAGTAGCATAAGAGTGTACATCACTACCTCTTATGCTTTCAGATTTGATTTGAAAAAAATACAAGTTTCCAGAATGTAGAGGCAGGGCAATTTCAACAAATTCAAGTTTTTGAAAGCTGGCTTGCACGACTCTCTTTGATTTATTTTGCAATTGTTCGCACCACTCTTTTTTGGTGAATGAAAATTCTTGAAATGTTTGCATTTGAGCAGCCACCCCACACCATCAGCCCCACTTAGGTGAGGTGGGGGTAAATCAGTCCATAGTATGCCGTCATCAGTACCTGAGTTGGGCAATACCCCGACAGTTTTCTCAAGACATAAATTCCTGAGGATAGTTTTGTGTAAACGGGGTCTACATGACAATCCCAAGTCAACCCTTTATCTAGGTGTATTCCGAGGAATTTGGCTTTGTAGACCTGCCTCTGTGATATCAGTGTCATCCAGCATGACTGTCAAGCTGTCTGAGGCTGAGTCTTTTTGTCGCAAACAGAATTGAATGAAACTTGATTTCGTTGGATTTGTTTTGAGGTTGAGCTCGTTGAAATGTTGAATGGTGCTGTTGAGCTCGATGAAAGTGATTTTTTCGAGTTCGGTGTTTGAGTTCGCTTTTAGGTAGAGAGTCGTATCATCTGCATACTGGACACGTTGCCCTTGTTGCCCCATATGCGCCAACGTCGTTGACGTAGATCAAAAAGAGTAACGGGCTAAGTATGGACCCCTGTGGGACACCATAGCTCAGTCTTTCCTCCTTCGATCTGACGTCCGATATTCCAACAAATTGTGTTTTATTACTGAGATATGATTCAAACCATCTTTAGAGGCACTCCTCGTATCTTGTAATATTCAAGTTTGTGGAGAGGTGAGTAGTGATCAACACAGTCGAAGTATACTGTGGTGTACATTGGTGTTCATCAGATGTGTATTGCAGTTTCAGTACTTCATTTCAAACAATAATCAATAACAAAGTTTCCCATAGTTATCATAAGTAAGAAAGTATAACAAAACTACTTGTAATTCTCCATAAAAATGCTAGCAAAAAATATTTAATAAAACAACTCTACAATCAAGGAAACCCCTCATGTAGATTTCATATATGTATTAAGGCATAAATTGCAGAACTAAATAGCAATTAGCTATAAAGTGATACATCACGAAGATACGAAGTTGTTCTCATTGTAATTTTAACTTGTCGTATAATTTTAGTTATTTCTTTTCATCGAGAGGCAATATGTACATCGGATTTTTCAGTTGGAAAAACAAAATAGTTTGCTTCTTAACAATGTTTTTTTGTATACATCAGTTAAAATAAAATGCTCTGGCAACGTCTTCCCAGCTGAACGTCTGAACTATTGTGTAGAATGTAAAAAGAGGAACTGAAGACAGATTTACGATAAAGTCAGACTCCGATTGCTTCTCATTGTATCTTGCAATATTAAAATTATCTTCTGTGATATCGTGGTGTCTAATTACAAGTATGCTATAACTGATATAAGTAATTTTATAAAATGTACACCAGATTAAATTAATTAGAACAAGCTTTAATGGCATTGGTAAGTAATAAACTAATCAATCAATCAAATATTTATTTTGCTATGACATTACGAAAATGCATAGCAATCGTCATACCTATCTAAAAATCTAAAACAAACATCTCACATCAAAGCCTCTGTCAAACATACATTATTTACAATTGCACTTATACCATAATCACTCATACCAAATCTCCAATTCTGACACGGGTTGTCAGTCTTCTGGTTATGCGGTATCCAAAATGCATGAGACGCTAAACAGCGTTTGAGACGAGTTTTTAACGCCTGGAGCGATGGGGCATTCAGAGTTGAATCAGGCAACGCGTTGACAAAACGAACACCTGCGCGTGAGGGCAAGCGTTCGTGGACTACCGTCCTGTGGTTCCCAATTTCGTAGTTATTTCTGCCTCTAGTGTCGTGAGTATCTATATCCCGGCATTTCTCATGACACTTTTAGAGATGCAAAATAAGGTTGTCTCCAGTATATAAAGGCTAGGTAATGTCTACAGTTGCAATTTTTAAAATTGTTTCTTTGCTTTTTTCTCTGAATTTCAATTGTGCAACAGTGAGAACCGCTTGTTTTTACAATTTAAATAATCTGCTAAACTGATTGTTTGCAGAAGCTCCCCACAGCACCATACCGTAGGTGAGATGGGGGTAAATCAGACCGCTATACGCCGTCATTAGAACTTGAATTGGGCAGAATTTTTCTAGAGTTCCCAAAACATAAATGCCTGAGGACAATTTGGAGCAAATGTGGTCGCAACGAAAATGACAAAACATTACATTTTGAAGGGGGTTACTGTTGAAATATTGGACACAATTGTTTAAATCAAAACAGCTTACTTTTCAAGGATCGGTGTTAATTTGTTTCTGAATAAAAGGGTCGTGTCATCTGCATACTGTATGAGTTGCCCATACATTAGCGATGACCCTATGTCTAACCATAATAATGTCTAACCAAAAATTACGTTTCAATAATATGAGTCAGTGCGAAATTACTTTTGAATTTAGTACTTTTGCAGACCTTAATGTCGAAAAATGTATTTGGTTATTATAACTGAAATGTAAGATTATGAGGTAGGTTAGTGGTAAAAGAATAAAAACAAAGTTTGGAATATTAAGGGTAGTAATCAATTTGCAGTGTTGCGGCCTTAGTTTTATAAAATTCAACTTAACTATGAAAATAAAAAAAAATAAGAAATACATTGTTTTAAGAAAATAAATTTGGGTGGTTTGTATTATATAGCGCTCATAATTTCACTCTGATCAACTCAAAGATGCAATGTGGTTGGATATTTTAGTGGTTTGTACATAACTTTAACTAACAGGTTGAGAGTAACACAGCGCTATTTTTTAGATATAATCCTCAAGAAGAGTAAACGAGGGAGCTCTTTTACCCTTTATAAATCTTTAAATGTTCTTTCTATTCAACATCTTTTCATTTTCAAGGGTTCAAGGTTGTTTTACATTAGGAGTGGTAATCTACGTACACATTTAAATATGCTTTACTGTACAAGAGTAGATATAATATGGGCATTGACAAACGCCCCAAGTACGACTTTTCGCCTGAAGTACGACGGGGGGTGGGGGAAGGTCACGTGACCTTAATCGATTTTTAATGGGCTTTGATTTGATTTTGATTGACTTTGATTTGATTTTAATTGACTTTGATTTGACTTTGATTGACTCTGATTTGATTGACTTTGATTTGATTTTGATTGGTTTTGATTTTGATTTGATATTGATGGCGGCCCCGGATCCAAGATGGCGGTGGTCACGTGATCCAAGGTGGCGGCCGGATGTAGTGCTACCATCCCTCCCCTCTCCCTTAAAAATTTCCCTCCAAATTCCCTATTTTCCCTCCGAATTCCCTAGCAATACTATATAAAATGCACTTTTAGCCTAACTATATGGCAACCTTTACATTGTTATACTACATAAAATGCATTATTTTCTCTTATACTCTATAGTAAATCTATACTCTATGGGATTTATAATCTACGCGCCAGAAAAACTGGAAAACTGAAAAACTGGAAAACTGAAAAACTGGAAAACTGAAAAACTGGAAAACTGAAAAACTGGAAAACAGGAAAACAGAAAAACATGAAAAACAGAAAAACATAAAAAACAGAAAAACTGGAAAACTGGAAAACAGGAAAACAGGAAAACAGAAAAACAGAAAAACAGAAAAACAGAAAAACAGAAAAACAGAAAAACATGAAAAACAGAAAAACATGAAAAACAGAAAAACAGGAAAACAGAAAAACAGGAAAACAGGAAAACAGAAAAACAGAAAAACAGAAAAACAGGAAAACAGAAAAACAGGAAAACAGAAACTGACTGAAAAACAGATGACTTTTGGACATAATTTACTCTTACACAGTTTTACTATATCTTACTTAGACCACTTCTTGATTTTGTACCATGCTATATCTTTTCCATGATCTTTCTCGCAGGTGTTTGTCTAATATTTAACCAGTTTTTTCACGGTGAGTATTTAATTCCTCACTACCCTCAAGTAAGCTGAAGGCAAAACTTAAGGGCATTGCCCAATTCCCATGGGACGCACCCGATGGAGGACTGGTACCCCTCACGGGTATTTTAGTGTAATGAGCCCCAACCGAAACGCTCATTACGGTGGTAGCCATCCAACAACATGCTACCTCCCAAAATTATTTAGATTTTTTTATACTTTTTTTGGTTCCTCTGAAAGTAAAGAGGCCACTTTACTTGGAGAAGCCTTTCAATGTGACGCACAAACTTGCAAAGGGCTTTTATTTTTTTTATTTTATTTTTCTTGTAAACATATATCTTTTTCTCATACATAGGACCTAGGGGTACTAGGTGAGTGTAACATACACGTACCGTACGAGGGCCCGGACTGCGACTCAAGGTCTTACGGGGATTAGCCCAGCCCCAAGTTGCAGGACCGCCTCAGGACTTATGCGTTTTACGGCTGCCTTAGAGGACAGTCGGGCGATTTTTTTATTTACTTTGGGCCGCCCTCACCTCGCTGGTACGGTATTCTATACACAGAGCTGGAGATAACTGTTTAAAAATTTTACTTTACAAATTGTTTTAAAAGGTTGACGATAAAAGAGTTAACACAAAACTAACTTAACATTACTTACCTGGCGTAGGAGTTACCATGATAAAGAAGTAGGTTCACCCAGTACGGTGTCTGCACTACGGTTGGGTTGATTTCTGTCAATGCCGTAAATTTGGTTTCTACGGGCATGTTAGCAACCATGGGTTATAGCAAAGTCCCATTCCATCAACTCTGCGTAGTTGGAAGTATATAATCTTTTTATTATTAACAGTAAAAAGTAAGCTGATATTTCGTCTTTATTGACACAAGCGATAAGACTGATGTGGTGAGCCACATCCTGTAACATTGTGTAGAAGTAATACTCGTAAGTTTTGCATGTGCATACGTACATTAAGACCACTAAAGGACCCGGTTTTTTAAATTTTAAAATGAACACAAAGTAAAATCCAACCAAACGGTATTACGGATAAGTCTACAGTTTAGTATATACAAAAAACTGACCAATGTTATGAAGCTAGAGAACCGATTGGCGTTTATTGATACAATATATTACGATTTATAATGTTTTTATTGGGATTCCACAGCCCCTCCCCGCTGCGGAAAGTGGTAGCCGGCCTTCTTTTATTTGCTACCTCCTGCACTCTTGTGCTCCCTTCTACTCTGTCAATAAAGCTTCGTCAATAGTTAAATTAAGCATGGTGTCATTAGGGATAGAGTAGTGACCCCAAGGCAGGGTCTTGATACCTCCATCCAATATATATCGTTTATCATCCCTTCCAGAAAGGGAAATCTTATTCAACTCTACGCTATACAGTTCATGACGGTAACTTCTTATCATGTTCATTGAATGGTATACATCAGAGTGATTTTCTTTTGTACAGTTCACGCTCTTAGTGCTGTATTGGCGGGCAAAATTTTCTAAGCAGTACTTATAGTCATCAAAATTAATTTCATTTTTTACTGTGCTCATCTTGACACCTTTGGATTTTTTGATAATTCCATCATCGTTCCCGTCTTTTTTCTCTGATCTGCTTGCATACATCTTGGAGCGCAGTCCCACATATTCATACATTATTCTTCCGTTGAGCTCATCCTTAAACTTTCCTATGACTTTTTTGTTTATTCGAGGAATGTTGTAGCGGTTGGGTTCTGGATAGCCGCTGGTGTCAAACAAATTGATCATCTCTTTCATGTCAGTGTAGAAGTTGTCAGTTTCTATAAGGTAGGTGAGTGAGTCAGTGTCTGTGTATTGAAGCTGAGCTTTGGTGCCGTATCTGTTCTTGATGGTATTGAAATGGAAGTTATACATTAGAGTTTTTGATACGTCCAGAATACTCATACCAACGTATGTGGCCTTATTGAAAAGGAGTTTCGTTCGGCTCATGTGGATAGCGGCAAGTTGTTCCGTGAAGATGGTCCGGTGTTTGAAGTTAGGCTTTGCAATCCATTTCTCAACTTGAACATCTTTTGTTGCCAGCCGTATATCAACTCGGTTACGGATGTTCTCCATCGTCTTTCCAAATACGCTATTATTCATGAGCTTATAAAAGTCCTTTTCAAAATCATTGGTGGCCTTGGTACGCATGTTAGTGTTCAATTCGATGTAACACTTGAGCCAGTTGCTTTGGGAAAAGCTAATTACTCGGTGTATTTTCTGTAGTCGCATGCCCAGTGACAGGTATTGCTTCAAGTTCCTATAGTGCAGCACATATTTTTCTTTGTGGAAGAGAGTTAGCAACAGTTTTTTTTCTTTGAATCCTGGTGGCGTCCGTTGTTCTGGAGCTAGAGGGAGGTCTGAATGAATGTCATGGAGTTGTTGAGGATATTCTAAATCCACTTCTAAGATATATCCAGTATCTGAGTCATCAGCGATTGTTGTGACATCTATGGAGCTTGGATTGTCTACCCACTTAAAGTCTTTGAATGGCATGTGCTGACTCATCGCCCATCCGTACAAATTATTGGCATCAAGGTACGTGAGATAGGTAGTAGGCTTGTCTGCATCGTACTCTTCCATGTACGGGTTGTTTGCATTTGCATGACGATGAGAGCACTGAGATACTCCCCCGCGTATTCCCTTACCAATCATAAGTGTCATGTTGTAATCAGTGAGAAGCTCAAGTTCAACATTGTTGTTTTTTAACATGGCACTCCAGGCAAGTCCTGGTGGAGTGAAGTTCCAAGCTGGATCAAGATGGTATGTCTGCAGGCAGACGTCTCTGAAGTTCTCCATGATGTCAGCCAAAATAAGTACATCGGTCTGGTTGTAGAGTTCAGTGTACTCTTTCATACTCTGAATGTTGAAGGAATTCCAAACTTTGATGGCATGGTCGTAGTCCTCATTTGTAATTTGTTCCTTGTTTAACTTATTATAAAAGTCCTTCTTTTGTGGAAGGGATGTCAGCTGAAACTTGTTCAGCGAGTCCATGAAATCGTATGGGTAGACACCCTTTTTCGTTAGAAGTTGAAGCTGTTCACCAGAGTAATATTTTGAAGTGTGTCTGAATTGTTGAGGAGATAGGTTTTTTGCTAGTTTGTCGAGGCTAGATGGTATAAATCTGCATGAATCGAGAAATCTTAATTTTGTTCCTCCATTAACGTTGATGGTGTAGGAGATGTACCTCTCTTCATTGCTAGGAATAAGATCTATTGTTTCATCATTGAACCCAAACATTTTGATGAAGAGGTGGGTGTCGTAGCCACTCAGATTGTGTATGAAGATGGGGATAAAGTGGGGTTTACGGTACTTGAGATTGCATGAGTTGTGGGCAAGGCCTCTGAACTTGCCGGTAAGGTGGTCGTGGTCTCGTACTTTTTGATCTTCTTTGTCGGTGAATGGTTTTTGACAGATGTGACACAGCTGTGTGGATGAGATGGTGTTGAGATCTTCTAATGTAAGATCCATGGGTTTAACAGCCATGCTGGAGTAGAGGTAATGTATTTTCCGCGATTCATGTAACATATTCTCAACAAAGACTTGAGCTGCATCTATGCCGAAGTAGTTGACTGGATGGTCGCACTCTCCATCTGAATAGACGATGTAGTAAGAGAAGCTTATAGCTTCATGTCTCTGGTACTTTTCAGTGAACTTCCGCTTCGGTCCAATGGGCTGGTCTTCTTCCTTATTCTCCTCGTCAACACGGGTTAGCATGCACTCAAAGTCCGCGTACATTGCGAACGGGACTCGCATCTTCTTTTGCCCCTCTTCAAACTTGATAGTGCTTCCCTCCGGTGGCATGATAATCTTGACAGCTTCGTGCTCGTTGCAGTCCTCCGTGTGACGGTTGAGTAGGTCTTGCGTTCCAAAGTGTAGCAGGCAGCGACGACATATGTAGGTTCCACCATGATGATTAGTAACCTGGGATCTAACGAGTCGGCTCAGATCTCTGATGAGACAATAGTGGGTATTATCTCCATCCTTAACGTAGAGAAGATCGATGTGGTTTGGTTGCTCCCTGTCTGTCACCAGCAGCGGGTACACTACGAACTTTTCATCGTAGGCGTAGACATTGATGGAAAAGGCGCTTCTCTTCTCGAACAGCTTGATTTTATCGAGGGTGACGGGGAACTCGATTCCTTGGAGGTGCTGATCTAGCTCGTGTTCGAATGGTAGATAGTGGTGGATGCGGCGGGGTTGATCTTGCCATGAGACGGGATGAAGAGCCGCCAACACTGACCATAAGAAGCACTTCTGGTCGTTGTTTTGGATATTTAATATGGCTTTCTTGTCTTCAATCTTTTTAGGAAGGGGAATATAAGTAGATCCACGGAGTGGTAGGTATGTGTTGATTCTGAGTTGTAGCTTGAGAATTTTGGCTAGAGTCCAGCCAGATCCCTTAGCATAGAATTCGTCCATTTCGGCTAGGATCTTTCTTTCAGACTCTTTTACGTGCTCCAAAATATCTGTAGTTGGAAGATAGATGACATTTTTCGTTTTAAAATTCATCTCATTTGTTTCTTCTACGTTGTTGATAGGTTTTTTATATTCTGCCAAAAGGACAATATTTGCCTTAATGTTCTCCTCCCTGACCAGCTCCATGATCTTGGATTGGATGAGGTGACGTGCTTTTTTCAAGAATATGGCGGGGTCTTTTATTTTAGGGTGATTATCTACAACATACGTCCTCATTTTTCCATTGAAAGCGTTCTCTACTTCCTCCATCACAAGAGCATCGCGACCGATCATGGTACTCCACGCAGACTTGACTGAGTTGTAGGCAGAGGTTATTGAGGTGCGGACGGTGTCGATGATAGAGGAGGAAGGGCTAGTAGATGGCTGAGGCTCATCGTGAGCTAAGCAGGTTTTCTTGGAAGTGGAGGGGCCTGGCTCGTCTGCTTTCCTCTTGAGGTGACCCGGATCGCACTTCTTGAGGTGGCGGCTGCGGTGGGAGAGGGTGATCATCGTCCCGCAGGAGTGGCAAGGTCGCTGGGGCTCGATGGTGGGCTTTGGGTTGCCACAGCGCTTGAGGTGGTGCGACATGTTCTTCCGAGATATGGCCTTAGCACGGTTGCAATAGATGCGTTGTAAATAGCGGAGCTGCTAGATGTGTCTCGTTCAAAGGTCTGAGACTGAATGAAGTTTGTTCTGAAATCATCGTAATATATGTATTACTACTACGTGAATCAAAATATAATTTTATTAGAGCCTACTACGTTAATCAAAAAGTAACAAAGATCCTACTTTATGTCGTAAGTGAGGTTATGTTAGCACTTTGTCTACTTGACTAATTTCAGAAGTTGAATATAATAAATATATAGGGTCTGCTAAGCTCTAAAATGTAAGGTTATGTTCCAAACAATAAATAAAGTCTCAAAAAGTGAGGTTATGTTTCAGACGTATGACTGATTTTGTACGAAAGCATAGAAGTTCATGGCTATTTTAGAAATTATATCATGAGGAAAATTTTACAAGACCAAAAAGTGGCTCAGTGTTAGGCACATCGGTGTTCTAACACGGCACTGGGTATGGTAGAAGCAAGCTAAGGGAACCTAGTGACGACTCCTAATGGCAGTTGCCTTATAAGGAAAAGCCAGTGCGTCACACGCTGGCCCCACCCGGGTATCCGCTGCCAAGTCGAAGTTGGCCGAGAGTGCGTCCCACCACTCTCACGGAATCCCCCACGAGTCCTTGAGCCAACTATTGCAAGTTGGCTAAAGGACTGATCGGTGTTTAAAACTAGCCGAATCACAAGGACTCAAGACCTGTCTCTAACACCGACCGTATAATTTATAAATACTCACCAACAGAGAAGTTCTGCACCGATGTGCCTAACACTGAGCCACTTTTTGGTCTTGTAAAATTTTCCTCATGATATAATTTCTAAAATAGCCATGAACTTCTATGCTTTCGTACAAAATCAGTCATACGTCTGAAACATAACCTCACTTTTTGAGACTTTATTTATTGTTTGGAACATAACCTTACATTTTAGAGCTTAGAAGACCCTATATATTTATTATATTCAACTTCTGAAATTAGTCAAGTAGACAAAGTGCTAACATAACCTCACTTACGACATAAAGTAGGATCTTTGTTACTTTTTGATTAACGTAGTAGGCTCTAATAAAATTATATTTTGATTCACGTAGTAGTAATACATATATTACGATGATTTCAGAACAAACTTCATTCAGTCTCAGACCTTTGAACGAGACACATCTAGCAGCTCCGCTATTTACAACGCATCTATTGCAACCGTAAAGTAAGTATACATAACCTATAAATGCATTGTACTCACTAGGAACATAACCTAACTTACTTTCCCCGTGATATTGTAAAACATTTTCTACATAGTTTTATACATACCCAAGTAGATGGGTATTGAGAGTTTTACCAAAGTTATTACTTAACCTAACTTATCTTACCTTCACCAAGATATTGAAAAACTTTTTCTACAGAGTTTCTAGTTTTATACATACCCGAGTAGATAGATATTGAGAGTTTAACGATATTGTGTTTCATTTGTTGCAGATCAACATGAATCCCAACCAGGCTCCCTGCCCTAGATGTGCTAAGGCCATATCTCGGAAGAACATGTCGCACCACCTCAAGCGCTGTGGCAACCCAAAGCCCACCATCGAGCCCCAGCGACCTTGCCACTCCTGCGGGACGATGATCACCCTCTCCCACCGCAGCCGCCACCTAAAGAAGTGCGATCCGGGTCACCTCAAGAGGAAAGCAGACGAGCCAGGCCCCTCCACTTCCAAGAAAACCTGCTTAGCTCACGATGAGCCTCAGCCATCTACTAGCCCTTCCTCCTCTATCATCGACACCGTCCGCACCTCAATAACCTCTGCCTACAACTCAGTCAAGTCTGCGTGGAGTACCATGATCGGTCGCGATGCTCTTGTGATGGAGGAAGTAGAGAACGCTTTCAATGGAAAAATGAGGACGTATGTTGTAGATAATCACCCTAAAATAAAAGACCCCGCCATATTCTTGAAAAAAGCACGTCACCTCATCCAATCCAAGATCATGGAGCTGGTCAGGGAGGAGAACATTAAGGCAAATATTGTCCTTTTGGCAGAATATAAAAAACCTATCAACAACGTAGAAGAAACAAATGAGATGAATTTTAAAACGAAAAAGGTCATCTATCTTCCAACTACAGATATTTTGGAGCACGTAAAAGAGTCTGAAAGAAAGATCCTAGCCGAAATGGACGAATTCTATGCTAAGGGATCTGGCTGGACTCTAGCCAAAATTCTCAAGCTACAACTCAGAATCAACACATACCTACCACTCCGTGGATCTACTTATATTCCCCTTCCTAAAAAGATTGAAGACAAGAAAGCCATATTAAATATCCAAAACAACGACCAGAAGTGCTTCTTATGGTCAGTGTTGGCGGCTCTTCATCCCGTCTCATGGCAAGATCAACCCCGCCGCATCCACCACTATCTACCATTCGAACACGAGCTAGATCAGCACCTCCAAGGAATCGAGTTCCCCGTCACCCTCGATAAAATCAAGCTGTTCGAGAAGAGAAGCGCCTTTTCCATCAATGTCTACGCCTACGATGAAAAGTTCGTAGTGTACCCGCTGCTGGTGACAGACAGGGAGCAACCAAACCACATCGATCTTCTCTACGTTAAGGATGGAGATAATACCCACTATTGTCTCATCAGAGATCTGAGCCGACTCGTTAGATCCCAGGTTACTAATCATCATGGTGGAACCTACATATGTCGTCGCTGCCTGCTACACTTTGGAACGCAAGACCTACTCAACCGTCACACGGAGGACTGCAACGAGCACGAAGCTGTCAAGATTATCATGCCACCGGAGGGAAGCACTATCAAGTTTGAAGAGGGGCAAAAGAAGATGCGAGTCCCGTTCGCAATGTACGCGGACTTTGAGTGCATGCTAACCCGTGTTGACGAGGAGAATAAGGAAGAAGACCAGCCCATTGGACCGAAGCGGAAGTTCACTGAAAAGTACCAGAGACATGAAGCTATAAGCTTCTCTTACTACATCGTCTATTCAGATGGAGAGTGCGACCATCCAGTCAACTACTTCGGCATAGATGCAGCTCAAGTCTTTGTTGAGAATATGTTACATGAATCGCGGAAAATACATTACCTCTACTCCAGCATGGCTGTTAAACCCATGGATCTTACATTAGAAGATCTCAACACCATCTCATCCACACAGCTGTGTCACATCTGTCAAAAACCATTCACCGACAAAGAAGATCAAAAAGTACGAGACCACGACCACCTTACCGGCAAGTTCAGAGGCCTGGCCCACAACTCATGCAATCTCAAGTACCGTAAACCCCACTTTATCCCCATCTTCATACACAATCTGAGTGGCTACGACACCCACCTCTTCATCAAAATGTTTGGGTTCAATGATGAAACAATAGATCTTATTCCTAGCAATGAAGAGAGGTACATCTCCTACACCATCAACGTTAATGGAGGAACAAAATTAAGATTTCTCGATTCATGCAGATTTATACCATCTAGCCTCGACAAACTAGCAAAAAACCTATCTCCTCAACAATTCAGACACACTTCAAAATATTACTCTGGTGAACAGCTTCAACTTCTAACGAAAAAGGGTGTCTACCCATACGATTTCATGGACTCGCTGAACAAGTTTCAGCTAACATCCCTTCCACAAAAGACGGACTTTTATAATAAGTTAAACAAGGAACAAATTACAAATGAGGACTACGACCATGCCATCAAAGTTTGGAATTCCTTCAACATTCAGAGTATGAAAGAGTACACTGAACTCTACAACCAGACCGATGTACTTATTTTGGCTGACATCATGGAGAACTTCAGAGACGTCTGCCTGCAGACATACCATCTTGATCCAGCTTGGTACTTCACTGCACCAGGACTTGCCTGGAGTGCCATGTTAAAAACCACCAATGTTGAACTTGAGCTTCTCACTGATTACAACATGACACTTATGATTGGTAAGGGAATACGCGGGGGAGTATCTCAGTGCTCTCATCGTCATGCAAATGCAAACAACCCGTACATGGAAGAGTACGATGCAGACAAGCCTACTACCTATCTCACGTACCTTGATGCCAATAATTTGTACGGATGGGCGATGAGTCAGCACATGCCATTCAAAGACTTTAAGTGGGTAGACAATCCAAGCTCCATAGATGTCACAACAATCGCTGATGACTCAGATACTGGATATATCTTAGAAGTGGATTTAGAATATCCTCAACAACTCCATGACATTCATTCAGACCTCCCTCTAGCTCCAGAACAACGGACGCCACCAGGATTCAAAGAAAAAAAACTGTTGCTAACTCTCTTCCACAAAGAAAAATATGTGCTGCACTATAGGAACTTGAAGCAATACCTGTCACTGGGCATGCGACTACAGAAAATACACCGAGTAATTAGCTTTTCCCAAAGCAACTGGCTCAAGTGTTACATCGAATTGAACACTAACATGCGTACCAAGGCCACCAATGATTTTGAAAAGGACTTTTATAAGCTCATGAATAATAGCGTATTTGGAAAGACGATGGAGAACATCCGTAACCGAGTTGATATACGGCTGGCAACAAAAGATGTTCAAGTTGAGAAATGGATTGCAAAGCCTAACTTCAAACACCGGACCATCTTCACGGAACAACTTGCCGCTATCCACATGAGCCGAACGAAACTCCTTTTCAATAAGGCCACATACGTTGGTATGAGTATTCTGGACGTATCAAAAACTCTAATGTATAACTTCCATTTCAATACCATCAAGAACAGATACGGCACCAAAGCTCAGCTTCAATACACAGACACTGACTCACTCACCTACCTTATAGAAACTGACAACTTCTACACTGACATGAAAGAGATGATCAATTTGTTTGACACCAGCGGCTATCCAGAACCCAACCGCTACAACATTCCTCGAATAAACAAAAAAGTCATAGGAAAGTTTAAGGATGAGCTCAACGGAAGAATAATGTATGAATATGTGGGACTGCGCTCCAAGATGTATGCAAGCAGATCAGAGAAAAAAGACGGGAACGATGATGGAATTATCAAAAAATCCAAAGGTGTCAAGATGAGCACAGTAAAAAATGAAATTAATTTTGATGACTATAAGTACTGCTTAGAAAATTTTGCCCGCCAATACAGCACTAAGAGCGTGAACTGTACAAAAGAAAATCACTCTGATGTATACCATTCAATGAACATGATAAGAAGTTACCGTCATGAACTGTATAGCGTAGAGTTGAATAAGATTTCCCTTTCTGGAAGGGATGATAAACGATATATATTGGATGGAGGTATCAAGACCCTGCCTTGGGGTCACTACTCTATCCCTAATGACACCATGCTTAATTTAACTATTGACGAAGCTTTATTGACAGAGTAGAAGGGAGCACAAGAGTGCAGGAGGTAGCAAATAAAAGAAGGCCGGCTACCACTTTCCGCAGCGGGGAGGGGCTGTGGAATCCCAATAAAAACATTATAAATCGTAATATATTGTATCAATAAACGCCAATCGGTTCTCTAGCTTCATAACATTGGTCAGTTTTTTGTATATACTAAACTGTAGACTTATCCGTAATACCGTTTGGTTGGATTTTACTTTGTGTTCATTTTAAAATTTAAAAAACCGGGTCCTTTAGTGGTCTTAATGTACGTATGCACATGCAAAACTTACGAGTATTACTTCTACACAATGTTACAGGATGTGGCTCACCACATCAGTCTTATCGCTTGTGTCAATAAAGACGAAATATCAGCTTACTTTTTACTGTTAATAATAAAAAGATTATATACTTCCAACTACGCAGAGTTGATGGAATGGGACTTTGCTATAACCCATGGTTGCTAACATGCCCGTAGAAACCAAATTTACGGCATTGACAGAAATCAACCCAACCGTAGTGCAGACACCGTACTGGGTGAACCTACTTCTTTATCATGGTAACTCCTACGCCAGGTAAGTAATGTTAAGTTAGTTTTGTGTTAACTCTTTTATCGTCAACCTTTTAAAACAATTTGTAAAGTAAAATTTTTAAACAGTTATCTCCAGCTCTGTGTATAGAATACCGTACCAGCGAGGTGAGGGCGGCCCAAAGTAAATAAAAAAATCGCCCGACTGTCCTCTAAGGCAGCCGTAAAACGCATAAGTCCTGAGGCGGTCCTGCAACTTGGGGCTGGGCTAATCCCCGTAAGACCTTGAGTCGCAGTCCGGGCCCTCGTACGGTACGTGTATGTTACACTCACCTAGTACCCCTAGGTCCTATGTGTGAGAAAAAGATATATGTTTACAAGAAAAATAAAATAAAAAAAATAAAAGCCCTTTGCAAGTTTGTGCGTCACATTGAAAGGCTTCTCCAAGTAAAGTGGCCTCTTTACTTTCAGAGGAACCAAAAAAAGTATAAAAAAATCTAAATAATTTTGGGAGGTAGCATGTTGTTGGATGGCTACCACCGTAATGAGCGTTTCGGTTGGGGCTCATTACACTAAAATACCCGTGAGGGGTACCAGTCCTCCATCGGGTGCGTCCCATGGGAATTGGGCAATGCCCTTAAGTTTTGCCTTCAGCTTACTTGAGGGTAGTGAGGAATTAAATACTCACCGTGAAAAAACTGGTTAAATATTAGACAAACACCTGCGAGAAAGATCATGGAAAAGATATAGCATGGTACAAAATCAAGAAGTGGTCTAAGTAAGATATAGTAAAACTGTGTAAGAGTAAATTATGTCCAAAAGTCATCTGTTTTTCAGTCAGTTTCTGTTTTCCTGTTTTTCTGTTTTCCTGTTTTTCTGTTTTCCTGTTTTTCTGTTTTTCTGTTTTCCTGTTTTCCTGTTTTTCTGTTTTCCTGTTTTTCTGTTTTTCATGTTTTTCTGTTTTTCATGTTTTTCTGTTTTTCTGTTTTTCTGTTTTTCTGTTTTTCTGTTTTTCTGTTTTCCTGTTTTCCTGTTTTCCAGTTTTTCTGTTTTTTATGTTTTTCTGTTTTTCATGTTTTTCTGTTTTCCTGTTTTCCAGTTTTTCAGTTTTCCAGTTTTTCAGTTTTCCAGTTTTTCAGTTTTCCAGTTTTTCAGTTTTCCAGTTTTTCTGGCGCGTAGATTATAAATCCCATAGAGTATAGATTTACTATAGAGTATAAGAGAAAATAATGCATTTTATGTAGTATAACAATGTAAAGGTTGGCATATAGTTAGGCTGAAAGTGCATTTTATATAGTATTGCTAGGGAATTCGGAGGGAAAATAGGGAATTTGGAGGGAAATTTTTAAGGGAGAGGGGAGGGATGGTAGCACTACATCCGGCCGCCACCTTGGATCACGTGACCACCGCCATCTTGGATCCGGGGCCGCCATCAATATCAAATCAAAATCAAAACCAATCAAAATCAAATCAAAGTCAATCAAATCAGAGTCAATCAAAGTCAAATCAAAGTCAATTAAAATCAAATCAAAGTCAATCAAAATCAAATCAAAGCCCATTAAAAATCGATTAAGGTCACGTGACCTTCCCCCACCCCCCGTCGTACTTCAGGCGAAAAGTCGTACTTGGGGCGTTTGTCAATGCCCATATTATATCTACTTACAAGGTTTGCTAAAATTGGCCTATTAAGGTTTTCCAAGCTGAATAAATCAATTTTCAAACGTTCTTTTCAGTATTTGGGACCTTAATTTTCTAATAACATTCCTAATGATATAAGAAATATTACTTCCTCGAGACGTTTTTACAAAACTCTTTCTAACTGTTTATTGAAAAATCCGGATATTAATTTTCTTAACTTCATATTAATATGGAAATAGTGAAATAGTTAATCGTGTCTCTTCCTTATTATAATTCTGTTTGAACCGTGTTGACTATTAATTTACATTAAACCTATTCCAATACTTTAAATTAACTAAGGAAATGTTATTTTTAGAGTAGGTGTTTTAGTTTAGTGGCTAATTAATTATGAATGTGTCAATATTTTATGTTCCATTGTAATTAATTGTTTACTTTACAATCAAATTATCTCTTTTTGTTTTTATTTCTAGTTAAATTAATGTTATATTTTCCAGTGGCCACATTACTGGCAACAATGGCTACTTATTTTCCATTTTCTACCTTGTAAAAATATTTGCGTATCTTTGGATGAAATAAATTCGTTAATTCATTTATTAAATCAACAGTGCTCAGTGATTGCAAGAATATAACTGTATTTTTATAATTATTAAACTGTAGAGCTCGTACCAATAATTTTTGACTATATAAAATAGATTAGTATTACAATTAAAAATAAAGTAATATTTCAGTGATAGAGAACATAATTGTATCGGCAGAGTAGATATATATCGGTTACATTGTACTTATAATTTAAGATTGTTGACATTCATTTTAAAGAACTTAGAAAATCTGACCGATTCAAAGTAAGCTGTGTACTAAACATGGAGATAATTTATATTTTGTTATATTTATTGCACAATTTCAGGGAAGTATTAATTTCTATTACTTTCACTTGATACAAAAAATAAAGTTACAATTAAACTGTTCAAGGTTTACAACTTTCTCGTAAAGAAATAACGCTCCTGAGCTCAAAAGAAAAGGAATGACTTCGTTAGGTCTTAGGGTTCAACGGTCGGTGTCACTAACGGAATCCATATTTTTCAGTACAGCAACGTGTAAGTGCTATCTACATTAATTCCAAGATAACCAGACATTTCGCCCACGTAGTGAAGTGGCATCGTCAGTGGTATTGCTGAGACTGAGATCAGGGAATGACCTTTCAGCAGATTGTTGTAGTCATGTGGCATGCTGGCAAGAACATTAGTTTGGTTGTGAGAATTCAATAATTAGTTTTTGTGGTGAGTTTGGTCTTAAAATTAATTTAAATTTCTCTAGACATAGTTTTTAATACATATCACCAATATACCCCTCTATTTGTTCAACGTGTGTACTACTTTTTGTATGGGAATAAAATTTGTTGTAAGAATGCAATGTTGTACTTGACTCTTTAATTTATTTGCATTAAGAAAAATATTGTAATTATTAATAAAAAATGTACATAAATATAATTTAATGGTATGATATGATTATATATATAATGTATTATAAGTGAGAAGATCTGTATATCTGAATTGCTAATGAATTTATGTCGTTAAAATTTATTTTTCATCAAATATACTGTCACTCAGGGCTGATATTAGTGTGGATTATACGTCTTAATCTCAACAAAAACATATTTACTGACGGTAAAGTGAACGTAAGTATAAATAGTAAATGTTTTAGAGTGTATCAAATCTGTGTTTTCTTACTTCTGACAAATAAGCCGTAATGAGAACTAGCCTTTAAAGTAAATATTATTCAAATATATCTAAATTATTACAAAACTTTAATAGATATTTTTATCTAATGAAGAATTCCAGTGGACACTAGATGTAAAATATCACACGTATTTTAAAGTGAAACTTATACTAAATTACTATGTATTACATACTTAGGAAAGTTCACCAAATGATTGATGATGTTTATGTCTGCTCTGAATGTCATTTATTTAATTGTCAATTAATTGTACCAACGGCAAAAGGAATTGCAAAGTTACAAATATATTTATGGCACAATTTATAAAAGCACATAAAGACTAATAATGTGCATATGTTACTAACAATGCCAGTTTGAACTTTCAAACAATTTCCCACTCTGAGACGACTCAAAACAGTGGAGCGTGACTGGAAAATAAGGAAAGTTTTACAGGAACTTTTACGTTTTTCCAACCTAAAATGGTACAAAAAGGATGAGCCTTAACGACAAACAAGGGATCAAGGAAGATAAAAAACTCGTTAGCTGTGAAATTACTTTTTGGAGTAACTATGCCACTATTTACGTTGGTAAAATGTAAAACTAAAATTAAATTCAACAATTAAATACGCAAGTGATGTATCAAACAAATGTTTTGCAGTCTTAACAATAGTCTTTTATACATTCAAGGCTGAAAAAAGGTAGATTTTTAAGCAAAGTGGTTGGTGACTTAATGAAAGCTTTTGTGATGATTTGCCTACAAATGTTGGTTAAATATTGTCCAATACCTGTTGCTTGCTAGTTCCATATTTAATTCATTTATAATATCTACAGTAATTGCTGAGAAAATGTATAGAGCTATGTAATGATGATTTAAATAGTGGTCTGATACTTGGAATTAGTCAAATTGTTATTATAATGTAGACATTATTTTGGTAACAGTGACATATAAAACGTCCATTCATAAAAATGAAATGTTCTCAAGCTTTGATAATTTAGACAGTTTAAGGTCTAAATGTATACAATTTATTTGTATATTACTATATTTACTCAAAAGATTTTTACAAATATAATAAATATTAACAGACTAATTAATTCTTCCTATTAAAATATTGTTATACTTAACATTCATTTTGGCTGGTAATAAATTTAGTTGCATTTTAATAAAGCAGACCGTATTATAAAAGTGTAATTTACTAAATATTTTAGTGTAAAACACCATGATGGAGGGTTGACATGGAATGACCACATTGACTATGTTTGTGCTAAGTTATCCTCAGGCGTCTTTGTTTTGAGGTCTCTAGCCAGATACTACTCCATCATTATATACCACCATACTACTCTTATGTTGGCATATTATGGTATAACTTATCCTCAACTCTCTTACAGAGTAGTTTTGTGGGGAACCAATGCAAAAAAACACTTGATGAGGGTGTTTACAATCAAAAAACAAACAGTTCGCAAGGTTACACATTTAAAGTTTAGAGAGTTTTGTAGAAAATCTTTTTAAAAACTGTAACTGTTGACTATGCCAAGCATTTATATTTAAAAAACAACATTGTTTTGTATGTGCAAGTGCACCATGACAAGTGGGCGAGAAATAAATTTGTATAAGACCAGAGGCAGGGAAAACTATCGAACTGGTTGACACATTAAGGTAGTTTACGAACGCTTGCCCACACAGGCAGGCGTTAAATTTATCAACAAGTTGTCGGATGTAATAAAAATGCCTCAATTCACAAAGCGTTTAAAACTCGTTTAAAACACTTTTTACTGTCTGAAACATTCTATAATGTTAACAAGTTCTTGGCGTACGACTGGAGGACCGCCCATACAAGAGATTGAATCCGTCCTAGTAAGTAGAATTAATTGGTGTGTGAATGGAGTTTGTATGAACGCTGATTTGTAAGTTGAGTGTGATCTAGATGGGGGGTGAAAGGAATGAATTTAAGTATTTTAATGACGTTTGTTATATATGTTTCTGGCAATAAATATCTGATTGATTGAATGAAAACATAACAAAAATAACCTGTAGAGAGTATTTTTACAGATACGAGTGTTATCTTAAAGATAATAAAGTTTTATATTAGGTTATTACAATATATTTTAATATACGAGGTCTAAGTTTCATGTGTGAAAAAAATTTACTTTTAAATTTTGAATGTACGAGTAATATGTATAAGTACCGTGAACTGTATATTCATGATGTACAAGTCCTTTATTGTGTGTACATTAACTACAATGTTTTAGTTTGGTTACTTATAGCTATTATGTTTTTCATATAATTAAAGAGCTACTACTTCTGTTGCACCCAATTTAGAATGATAAGTAAAGAAATACGGATTATATGATTATTCAGGCCTATTTGTTCAAAAAAAATCGAATCTGTAATACATATAAATTTCCCGTGGGACAGGCTTCGACAAACTTCATCTTTGCTTGGGTAACCTAGTTGTTACGATACGTGTAGTACTGCAGTTATTATTATTTTCTGGCTGACTTAATCACTCTTACAGATTTTATAAGAATTCAGACTGTATAGCATTTCTTAAATAAAATTATTACGATAGATGTGACAGAATGTAGGTTTCCTGATGTTCAATGTGCAATTAATTATTGGTTATCAAATAAACGTATTTATAGATTTTTAATCAAAATTAAATTTAATATATTCCTATTAATTAATATGGATAATCAATTGTAGTTAAATAAATAATCATTATGAAGTTTTTTTATTTCGTAATATATATATATATATATATATATATATATATTTAACATTTATATTTTTATTAGTAATATATAACTGTTGGGCTAAATTATTACAGTCAAATTGACAACTTGTATTGTCTTTCATAGGAGTTAAGCATTCTATTTTTCGTAAAAAGGGTCAAATGTTTCAAATCTTGTTCAAAATATGTCACCAAAATAAATAAATCAATTAAGCGTGTGATCAATTAGAGTTTTTGCTGATTATAAGCGTAAGAAATTTACTTTTTTTGTACAAAGAACAGAATAAAATAATTACCAACGAGAATTGGGACGCCCTTTATAGTACAAACCATTACTTGCATCCGGTACTGAAAGGTAATGGGTTGGAATTCAAGAATGGGAGAGTGTGAATGACATGATCAAGGGTGGAAGTTTTGTTTAAGTGAGTAATTGTTACCTCTAAAATAAGGGTAGGTATAGGTGCACCCTACAGGCCAGCAGAGTGTTTTTAACAAGTTCCACAAATGGGATACGTTTTATCAAATAAATAATTATATTTGTATGTTAGTCTGCCTACATAAAATATTGCACTGTACAAGTAAAGTTTTTTTGTTAGTGAACTACTAATCGTTATATAAGAGGAATATACATGTTATGATAATTTACAAACTTCCTATAGGTTCAAAATATATTATTTAATATTAAGATAGAATATGTGCCAATTTTTATCATGTTAATATTAATTCATTTTTCGCTCTCCTTCATAAAAATAATCAAATGAATAATAAATTATCCATGTTATTATTCTATCTGGTTTTATTTTATTCATTAAAAGGATATTATGAAGTTTCTTATAAGTTTTAATACGGTAATTGTTGCCTTACTTATATAAGTAGTGAAGACACAACCAATACATTATTCGATATAGATACAAGTATTTTTAATCTATAAACTAGTTATGATTAGGATTTTTCGTTATAAAATATAGAATTGATCAAACATTATTTTCACCGTCGTCAAAAAGAAATTTGTAAGTAATTGTCTTTACGTCCCCATTAATATGAATATTTTTTTCTAAACATTAGTTTCTAATTATTAATATCTATACCATAAACAATACCTCGTTTCAATAAAATATTTAATTACGGTAAAATTACGACCTCATAAAGATCTGTACTTAGTCGTAACATCTATCTATGCTCATCACACTCATTCACCCTTCATCAATATGATCAGAATTAAAAACAATTAAAAACCTTTTGTTCACACAAATGAGCAATGATTATATGGGGTTGAATTTATGAATGGGAGAGTGTGAGTGTCATGATCAAGGGAAGAGGTGTTGTTTAGATAAGTAATGGATAATGCTGGTAGTGAGGGTTGGTTGTAGGTAACCCCCTTCCCACAATAAAAAGGTAATATTTCACCTGTCATGTATTTATGCAGTTCCCCATATATTATCCTCTTCAGAGTTTCTTTACTGGTCTCATATAAAGTCTCACATTTATTTTTTTATGCTTACAAACGAAGCCTATTTCCTTTTGTAAACACATTGTCTTTACCTTTAAAAATAAGAAACCCGATACAACAAAGGTAGTAAAATGAGTATGAATTGTAACTACGTTTTGAATAAAATATATACAAATGTAAAATAGAAACAAGCCAGATACTCAGCTCTCATCCCTATACAACATTCGCATAAGGACCACCACCCAAAATGTACACTCCAGACTTCTCTAGTAGTGTTTACGTCGATAACAACCACAGAGCGAAAACTGTAATTGTTTTCATAACCGTAGCATAGAATTTCTAGGTACAATCTTCACAACACTTTGTCCTAAAGTTACAACACTACTGGTGCTGACCATGAGAATTCCAAACAGATAATTAATTGATATACCTTAATAAGATAAAAAAGTTTTAGATCATGATGATGTTGTAAGTACTAAACCATGAACAAAGAGCATTGCATAGTCGAAAATAAAAATAAGGTTCCCATTAATAATATATTACAAACATTTAAAAATTATTAGTTAATAATAAATAGTGAAGTATATTTCATATAAAGTATTAAAATTAACAGGATTCCTGGAACATTAACAATGTGTAATACTTGTTGTATCAACACCTGAAGTGTCCTGTGTAAAAGCTCTCAAATCCAAATGGCTGTGTCAGACAGCGTATAATAGACCTGTCAACTCTTAAAAGTCAAGTGTTTTACCCTGTTATAGACTTGTCTCAAAATAACGTGTATAGAATTTCTACTTTTTACAGTATGTTGCCTATTAAATGTTGTATTGGTATTGTACTCTGAGCTTTCTTTAAAACCTACAAATCTCATACTTAATGATTATTCTTTAATTATTGACAGTTACAGTTATTATTGTTTGTCACTTTGTTAATGCAAGGTAAAATAAATATAAAGTCCTTTTATAATAATAAATAGAACTCCCTTATAGGATTTATAACAATATGTAATAGTAGAAATGATACGCAAATTGTCCAATACAAAATTATAAAATTTGTCTTAGAACTTTCGAAAACAAAGGAATTTTCCATTTTTCTCCTTTTTAAATTATTATTATTTATTGATATAACTTATTTATATTATACCGTTGTTTTTTTTATGTTTCCAAATTATATTCTTTAGTTTTTTAGCAAATTTGAAGATAAAACTTTGTTTCTGAAAGGCCTTAGAAATATTTTATAAATTTGTACTGGAAGTAAGAGTATAATTTCTACTATTACATGGAAATCCTTTTGTTTAGTTACACTAGTATATTTTCAAGACTGAATATTATAAGATTTTTCTCGTGTAAAATTTAAAATAAAAGAGTTATTTAACATAATAAATAAGATATTGTTTACTGAATTTCCGAGGTAAATACCAAGTGATGTGAACTAAAATTATAAAGAAGATAAGTGATAAAACCCCATATCTTGGTAAATATTTATCTAAATAAAATATCAATAATACATCGATCATATTCCACGTTAAATTCTAGGTATCGTTGTAGTCCTGGCTGGCTATTAGACTGCTCATAACAGGCTCTGTCTCACGATGGGGAAATCCCAGTTACCAGGCCACATACACTGGTCATCCAGACTAAACATATGTAATCAACCTATTTGCTTGTATTTGTGGTACAAGTGGTGACTCTATCTCAATTGATGGTAAGATATCTTTATTGATAATGATACAATGCAAAAAAATATCTAATTATACTTTTGCTCACATAATAAATTCAAGCTTTAATCAGAGCATGGTTTCACGGAAAATGAAGATTTCTTCCCTTCCAAAGATTCACTATGAACTATCACAATGAAGATGTTTTCTACCTACACAAGTTAGTTAGCCCAAACGAACTAGGGATCTACAGATTAATATCACTGGTTTTAAGTACATGATAGAAAAACTAAAAGATAGTGGAGGGTATCTTTTTATATATGAGCTTTTTATATATGACTGTCGCAGACATGGTCCGATTTTTACAACACTCAGTACTCTTGGCTTTAAAGATTTAGTTCTGTCGTGGTTTTAGAGCTACCCTAGTGGTCGAAATCACACAGCTCATCAATGGGACATCTGTTACCATCCGGTCTGCAAGCAGTCGCTGAGCATAGATGTGCCTCAGGGATCAGTCCTGGGCTTTATGCTGTTTATTCTTTTCACTGCCGACTTTCTCGTGCACATGTGACTTTACTTCAATACAAATAATTACGTTTGTGGATGATAAAGTCCTAATTTGTACATGGATGGCTTCACGTAACTTGATTAAAAACGTATTTTTGATCCTTATAAGACAATACAAAAAAATTGCCATAGCTCAACACCACTGTACGTGTATGGGTGGGTGGGTGGGTCAATGCCACTGTACGTGTATAGGTGGGCGGGTGGGTCAATACCAAAGTAAGGAGTCTACTAGAGGCATAAAAAAGGTCATATTTATGCGTAATGGGTAAAAAGTGATGCATATTAAAGTCTGTCCTTACTCATTTTGATTTACGTTAATAAGGCAGCTTCATCACTATATCAATATGCTGATGATACGACACTCTGCTTTAGTGGAAAGTCTAAGAAAGCGTTGGAAGTCCAGATTGGTACTTAGGATACCAATATACCTAAGTATCTCTTAAGTTGTTAGGATTATGACATTCACTAGATGGCGTATTTTTATCACTTTAAAGTTTTTCAGACTATAGACGGGCAATAAATGTCCTATGGTAAGCATTGTTCGTACATTGAGTGACATACTATTTCTAAAATAATTAAAAAAAATTAATTAAAATGCTGTCAAGATAAAATGCAGTGATGTATTTGATGAAGTTTAAAAAGGTATGTGTGATAGCTGAAAAAGAAGTTCAAAAATTATATTTGTATACAGATGCAGAACATTACAGTCACTTTTTTACTTTAAAAAATCGCCAATTCCACTTTATTTTACGGGAAAATTCCCTATATACTTCCAGATTATGTTGGGGAAACTCTGTAAATACATATGACCAGGAACGTTTGATATTAATTTCTCTTGGGGAAATTAGATATTTCGGTGTAATAGCCTCACAGTTAGCCAGGAAACTTCTCAACCCCAACGTCTTAAGGGATGAAGGAGAGTTGATATAATTCAGTTTAACTTTGCACTGATGTTATCATGTGGCTTCAACTTGTTACTTTGGAATCTGAAATAGTCAGGCAAGTATTGATATTTAATACTTCTTATTTTTTAGTTGGTAAATTTATTACACATTTCATAGTGTTTAGTGCATTTACAAAGGTGTGTTTATATATGGATCCTTACTGGGGACCCTTACTGTCCCCAACAAGTAGCTTTTAACTCTCTAAAGGAATCTAAATCGTCCGAATATTAACTGCAGGAGTAATTTATTTTTGTGATCAATCCCCATTGAAATAATATTGAAGTTAAATACAATATTTATTTCAAAGGGCACTCAATTTCTGTTGACTCACTTTGTAATAATATGCAATATATTTAAAGAGCCTTCCGATTCAATGAGTAGACCTAAAGCTATTTGTATCTAATAAATAGGTTATGCTTACAATCTAACAACTTATCCGTGTCAACTATTTAATATTTTTTTCATTTATATTTTAATCTCTTTACTACTCTTATTTTTGTGTAATGAAAATTTCAAAACTGTAAATAAATTTATAAAAATGTAAATACAAACAATTATTTGTGTTTATACACATCATGTTACCAGTCTATTATGAGTTATTCCTCTTAAAATATTATTATTTTTAATTATACTTTTTTAGTAACATGTGCTTTTGTAAAACTTCACTTGTTAGTGGATTCATCTCGTTTTACGTATCTCTGGAGCAATACTGTAATTCATATAGCAATATTAATACAACATAAAATAAAACGGAATATTATTTATTATGTGTAATTATTTGTTAATTAGACTCTAAGAGATGTAAATAATTTAATAGGAGTGATTACAAGCTCTACGACCATCAAGACTGAAGATAAGAAGTTTATATTAAAAGGTAAAGAAGTTGACTGTGCAGTCTGAATCACAACTTGACACGATAAATAATGTATCACTCCCCCCTAACTTGATCCTGAGGTTTGGTAATGTTAGGTGATGGATTTATGTCCCAACATCATGCCTCTGAATCTATCTTAGTCACTGATGGTAACGTATAGTACTGTCTACATTATCTTAAATACTACACTAAGATTTAGTACACTTATATTAATATTTCAATATTGAATATTTCTCTATTGTTTAGAAAAGAGGCACATAATTATATATTACACGAAGAATACGATGAAAAATTGTCTTTTTTATGTATTATTAGCACAACATATTTTTAATAATTAATTACAATTATAAATAAACAAATTTGTATGTGATGATAAAGTGAACTCAGGTGGAAATAATATATTAACAAAATCACTTGTTAAATACGATTTCTCAGTAATGTTGATTTATTTGCAATGAAAACACATCTTATGTTTGTATGAAGACAGAAGAAAATAACTGGAATTTACTAAGCTCATCAAGGTTGATTAGGAAAACAATAAAGACAAACATAAATATATATTTTCCTTAGAATATTTATTAAAGAACTGTTTTTGTATGAAACACTTTAATTAAATTTTAATTACAGAACAATTTAAATTTTATATTATAAAACGGTTACAATATGACAAATAATTTACTAAACACTTTATCGTTCTGTAAAATAAACAACCAGTTCCCTAATATTTTTTACATTTGTAGTATACAAATAATAATGAAAACATCTGTCATATTTTTAATTACATAATATACCCATAAAGGCATTAGCTGTTTCTGAGTATACACAAAATACGTACATATTACTCAGTGAATTTACCTCTAGACAAACAACGTTGCTGTAATAACATTTTTGTCATTAAATTATTGTTAATTTTTATCTAAAAATGTTGTTTCATTGTAACATATATTTTTTAAATGTTATATGTGTACACAAAAAATGTAACAAATGTTTATTTAATATTTTTAATAATTGTAACTGCATTGTGTTATACTATGTAAACAAATATTTCATAAATTTTACGTTAATGTATGTCGTGGAAGTCGTGTATTATTATTTTTTTTTAATCTAGTGATTGTTGTGTTTTAAAACCCTAGTAGAGGTGGGATTACAGCCAACAATATTCTGATAAAGCAAGGGTCTCTCTTACGTATGGTATGAGCTTGGCAGGAACTTATATCGGAATGAAGACGTCATCTTCAAAACCATTTCCTCCGTTTATAAAGGAAATGAAGAGCTCACACTCACCATTTTATTCCTTTTTCGCCTATGATTTAATACATTGGATCTTCACACCCTTAAAAAAGTAAAGTTGTATTTTCCCGTAACATCTTAAGTTGAACATTTAACTCGTATAAATTAAAGTAAACGTATTTGTATAATAGTGAAGTGCCAAAGACAAATTATTATAAAATAAATTTGGTTGTTTAATATTTATTGGTAGACATCTGACAATAAACTGGTGTTTTTTATTAATTGTCAGGTAGAAGCAGGACATTCCACTTTTAAACCTTAACTGCCATAGTGTGATACAATAAATGTAACTTTGACGTATATATATTTATAATTACAGTTATCTTGTTAAAAATAAAATTATAAAAAACAGTATATTAATTAAACAATAATATACAAGTTTGAGAAAAAGTCAAGGTTATATTTATTAATTTCAAAACTATTTAAAGAAATGTAATGAAACTTTGCAGGTTTGTATTTGTTCTTCTAAAACACATTTAGACAAATTTTACTAGTTTATCGTATATCCAAGTGATGGCCCATGAAGGAAATCTTAGACATTTTCAATGTAATCCTACCTTGATTTATATCTCATTTTAAATCTCTTTATTTGTATAATACAACTGTTTGTAACTTTAATTTAATTTGTAACTAAGTATAAATATTATTACTGTCACTGATAGTTAATTAATTCATAATTGAAAATTTACAAAGATAATAATGTAAAAAATAGTAGAAATCAAATTCTAAAACTGTAATGTAGATTAGGTGTAACTATTACTGTTACATATCTCAACATAACAATAGAGTGTAAATTATAAAAAAATGTCGTTGTATTTGTATCTAAATAATGCAGTTCTATCTTTATTATTAAAAATCATATTTATTAAATTCTACGTCATTTTCTTTCATTCACACAGTATTGTATATTTTACTCTTTTCCAGACCAATGTCGTTCAGTATAAATATTTCGTACGTTATTGTTTACTTGCAATACCAATATATTAGTTTATCAGTTTTTCCTCGCCTGATAACACTAATTATGATTAGGTTGTATGATGATTTTTTGTTTTAATTTATTCTCCGTGGTCAGTATCAAACTGATTTCGGTTATTCTGTATTATATAATTGTGTAAAATTCCCTATATATAATAAAAAACATGTTATAACAAATCAATAATGATTGCTAGTTAACAAAATAACATTTAAATCCGGCAATCATTTCACAGAATGATTCAGTATTATGATTTATGTTAAATATAATTAAACTCGTCCACAAAAAGCTATATTTAAGTCGTGAATGTATAATTAATTAGTCCTTTACTTATATAAACTCGTTAAATTACAACGTGCAGCATTACAACGAGTGTAGCCCTCGGCTATTTAAAATAGTTTTCATAACTGAGACAATTTAACGAACTGTATTTCATCCGGGCAGTGTTTATTAGAGTTTAAAACTTTTATTTACATAGCTACAATAAATTTATATGTTTTTAAAATACTTTTACAAAGAACATTGTCTTAATTACTACGTTGTCATTATTTTCTGATGTGAAGGCAACAGTGTCCAAGGCCTCGACTTCGGAGTGTTTAAATATCATATACTAACTGGTAATCAATTAATATAAATTAAAATAATGTTAATAATGAAAATGAAACTTGTATTAGGAAAAGTACATTTGTGAGCTATATTATCATCATTTTACCCACCCTAAGGTTTTAGTACGTGTTTTAGAAGACCTTTTACTTTGTGATAATAAATGCAAATGCAGTTTCAAAGAACAACTACAAAAACTATTAATGACTCGAATTGAATGAAGCATTTTGCATGCATTTAAGTAGTATGTTTGGTTAAATGTTAACATTCATACACACAATCACTTCTTTAACATCTAGATGTGGTAAGTTATATCAATTTTGTTTAGGCTTACAGTATACCTTCATGTTATGGTTAATGTCTCTTGGTGAAGGTCATTAAGTCTGTGTGGAAATGGTCTCTGCCGTGTGGGAGACATAACCCATAAAAGAATCGTTTAGTATGTCATATACAGAAAAATAAAAAAAGGTTTTAAATGTAAAAAAAAACGTAAATTAGTAATTACAAGTAATGTATTCATATATCCCAATACGCTTTATTGGGCATGATTACACACCTTGATGTTCATAATACTGATATAAAAAGTTTCTAAAATCACCCTAAGTTAAAGCCATCACTGATTAAAATTAGTCTTAATAGTTAAATGTAATTTGAAGATACTTAGAAATTGAGCAATTTTATATATTAAAATTGCGAGATTCAAGGGGTGTTACTTTATACAAAATTATATAGCTTATATTTCCTCAAAAAGAGAAGAGTGAGGGGCATATACACGTTATTTATACGGGAGGCTTACATGTGAGTGGTTTTAACTAAATCTTTTACTAAATTACCTTGTATTATTCACCAAAGTCCTTCACGATATTTAGGATTATGTCTCTTGCTAGCCTAGGGTTAGCACTTATGCTTCATATTCAGATGGTCAAGGGTTCAAATCCCGAGAGGTCCACTTAAGTTTACCATAGGTATTTGGACCGTTGAGGGCAACAACGCTCGAGTAGCATGTTAAAATTGCAATTAATTGGCGTATGTAGAAAAAAACATTTACTTTGCTTTTCTAAAAGTAAATGCATTCACTGAAAGGTTTTTTGTTGTAAAAACTATGTATTTAGTATATAGATGGAAACACATAAAATTTAAGTAATATACGACAGCTATATCAATAAAACTGTGTCATAATAGAATAAATGCAGTTATATTGTTTCCACACGGGTATCTCAATCCATCCAATGAGATTTTTTAAAGTTATAATTATATTAAAATTATTTATTTTAATACCATCGAATTAGTAGCTGCCTGTATTATGTATATATTGTATTTTCCTGTTTATCAACATGGATTATAATCAAAATGACAATATGGAAAGTCTAAATAACCTATTAAATGATTGATGGTTTCAATAAGCCTGGCTTGGGGCACAGAACCTTTTCACAAACAGTAATAAGAAAGCTTTATTGAAAGGTCCTCCAAATAACACAAGACTTCAATACAACACACGTGACCTGTGGATCAATTTCCCTTTAGCTTTCAAAACCACTTGACAGCTCTGAGAAGGTCTCAGAGGTCCCTTTTAACTAATTGGTACAAAACAACTGAATGTTTTATTACTAATCGAGCTACTCCGTTTTAATAAAAAAAGATAAAATTTACAGTACTTATCTGATAATTACTGGCCAATTATTATTTAGATACTAATTAAAGATATAACGTTTTAATTTTTATCATACTGTTTTTAATGTATGAATAAGTTTTAAAAAATTTCACGTTATTATAAATAAATTAATAAAACATAAAATTATTAAACAACTATGGAATAAATCATGTTATAACTATATAAATAAGCAACAATTACTCTATTTATCTTGAATTTTACTGAAGCAGTGTCCATGTGAGGGTGATGGAGGGTTAGTTGTACAGCACCTGAGTGGAAGCGGCAGAAGTTCTGCAAGTTCCAGTAGCACTGCACTTTTGTAGGTGTATGGAGGATAAGTAACATTGTAGGTGTGTAGGTGGTCGGTTGAGCTAGTACTAATGCACACGTCAGTGGTATTTCTACTCGTCAGTAGAACTGTACATTTGTCTATGTTAGTGTTTGTCCAACTCAACTATTGCTGTTAACAGTACTGTGAATCCTCATGTTTATAGTTGGCACATCATAACTGAAGCTATGAGTAGGCCAGCTGATTACAAGGGTAGACATAGGATGTTAGCAAACATGTTCTCTTCCGTAAAGTACATAAGTAAAGTAAACCATTTATGGAAACACTACACTGTTGATTGTACCTAAGTGCACTTCATGAAGACTAAATCTATATTGATTTAGACTCGCAAATACTACATCGCAGTATGTAATTAATTTTGAGCGGGCGATATTGAAATATTTGGTAGGTAAAAAAATGTGTAAATTAAGATTATAGGGGTCCCTATTTTTGTATTAACTAAATATTATTAAATCTAAATACATCATTCGATAAAGATTTTTCGTCAGAAATACCGATTTTTGACAAAGAAACCATTTTACCACAAATCATTTTTCTCCTTAGTTTTTTATGCGGAGTTTGAAATTTTCTATTAATTCTTTAAGTATTTCCATTATTGTATTACTTATAATATATTATTATACGGCAGTAAAGTGGTTTTCATATTTGTGTAGTTTAAAACTAAAAGTCTTATGTTCTAATATATTTACTATAAATATGAATAATAACGCCATTTTTCATAAAAAACAAAACATTGTTTATATATAGCACTTCAATAATAAAATAGTTAATACATTTTAACTTTGAAATAGAGAATAATCACCCTTATGGAGAACAATACAACTCATTTCACTATACAGTGAGACAGAAGTGTTTGTGGCTCGTTGACTCCTTTGCTAGTCAGTGACCCTGCTAGTCGTGCGTAATTGTGAATGTAACACAAGCTCTGTAGGTATTTCTATCTCTCGCATATATCGAAATACAGTGAATTGTATTGCTTCTTTGTAATACATATATTATGATTTATTTTTTAAATACCAAAAATGTTTATAGTGTTTGTAAATATTTATAGAGGTAAATTTTTAAACATATATTCATTAATTTTATAGCTTTCTGTGTCAGCTTGCGAAGAGTGATTAGGTAATTTTTAAAAAGGAAATTGTTAATAAACACTTTTATTTCATAAAATATTAAAAATTTGTGTTTTAATATGAAGTATATGAACATTACAATCAAATGAATATATTTCCTTTAAGAATTATCAGTAGGGGGTGAGACTTTTATATCTTGGACCTCTTTTTTTTTAATTTTACTAATGTTTAAACACAAATTATTTTACTTTAAATAATTACAGCCGTATTAAAATGTATCAGGCCCATTGATAAATTTTATTTTCTCATAAGTAAATAAAACAAAAAAATCTTTGAAAATTCAAATAAAACTTGTTGCATAATGTACATAGGTACACTTTACTCATATATCTTAATCTAACGTGTTATACCTTGGGCTATGCATAAAACAGCAAGAAATTTGTAAGAAATAATAACGGAATTTATGGTGTATTACGACTCTTAATTTTATAATTCATTAGTAAAGTAATTTATCAAAATAGTAGAGGTTCCGTTGTTCAAAACTAAAAGACTATAAACCTACTTCATTTATTTTTGCAAAAATCACACTTGTATTGCTTCCATTCGTCTCCTTCCACAACGGTACATAAAAAGTGCATCCATTTGAAACAGAAAGTGCACTTACACTAATGTTATCCACATTTGTCACTGTATTTTGAGGAGTGGCAGTATAAACAAACATGTTTCTTCTTGTCTGTTCTCATTATCTTACGACACAAGAGATAGTTCAGATATCCATTTTTAAGTTAATTTAATTTTTTCTTGTTTTTCCTAATATTCAGTTCTTCTTTTTTCATATGATTGACTTAAGGATATACTGGTTAACAATTTTTTTATACTTTTTTTAAATTGATTAAAAAGTGTTTAACCCATTTTTTACTTTTACTCTTTGATTTAATTTTTATCGGGAGTTCATGCAGCATTAATTTTAATTTTTTATTATCTGCCTTAGGTTTCCTTTTTCCAGTAATTTGTTCAGTTATGATTGTGATTCTACGAGGGTTAAGAACTTTTTCATCAGTTCTTTACTAAGACTTTGCGTAGCAAGTACATGATCTGCTTTAGAGGTTGAATGGTCAGGAAATGATAAAGGCTGTGATGAAAAACATTATGCAGGTGGTGAAGAAAAAGGAGGGTTTGAGGCTGATAAATATTTTGAAGTAGAGCATGACACAAAATGCAAAGTATGGAACCATCCAGGAATGAATGAGAGCATTGATTTTGAATTTGGACTAGTAGAAGTGTCAGTATTTGAGCTTGTACTTGTTACGGTGTAAACATAGGTGTAAAATTAATACATTAGATTTGTAAGACTATTTTCATAGACATGACACAAGAATATGTAATTGTAGATTTTGCAGTAACACAACTACTCTAAATCATTTATAGTAACTATATTGTTATAATATATTTATCTTGTGACAACCGAGTAAGATGATTGATTTTTTTAGAACCCCGCGAACACTTTCATACAATAAAAGTAAACGTCACACAACACAAATTTATTACAATATAAGCACAAAATGCACAAATATATTACAATACAAGTACAAAATTCACAAATATTATGGTGATTTGTTTCGATGAACCACGCTCACCTTCCTCAGACCAGAGGGACTCACAAAAGAATGAATGATCTTTTGTGAATCCCTCAGGTTTGAGGATGGTGAGCGTGGTTCACCAAAATCGATCACCATAATATTTGTGTGTTTTGTACTTGTATTGTAATATATTTTTGCATTTTGTGCTTATATTGTAACAAATTTTTGTTGTGTGGCATTTACTTGTACAGAATATATACCAACTCGTACTATGCTAATTAAAAAACCACTTTTATACAAGTTGAAAATCTCCATTTAAAAATGTTATCCTTTACTACTGAATTTAGTTGTTAAGGGATACAACTTTAAGTTCCCAACTATAAATGAAACTAAAAAATATATAATTGCCTTTTCACATACGTTATACAAAATATGTGTGGTAATTTGTTAACAAAGATTTACAATGATGCAGCTACAGGTGAGCGAATGTTTTGCAGATACAGTGTCACAATGTCTCGTACTTTGACAGTTACCAACACAGTGACACTAGGGATCACTCGACTGACATGTTATAACAACTTTATTGTCCCCTACGCCACTTTTCGTGTACTCAGACTACAATATTGGTAGGAAAACCTGCTCAAAAACTATTATTGTAGTTATATGTTTTACTAGTATCATATTTGTGTTTGATACCACCTATAAAAAACTACTTCATCCAATTTGTTTAGCACACCCTTTTGATTTATATGGCAATATTACGTGAACTATTTATAACTTAACATTTATTTACGTGATTATAACTATGACAATAATTTCAAAACAATTAAACACAATGTTGTTATATAAATACTTTTTCTATATGGCAATTGATTGAATAAATGTTGTAACGGGTCATATACAGTTATTTTTAACTGGTCTGAATTGTCAAACTGGAAAGGCTTATTTATATTATCTCTTACATAAAGACGCATAATCTGTACTCAGTTTTAATTAAGAGAGTGACATTTGATTTTATTTACCATTTGAAAGCCTTTCCGGTTTTTCTTCGTTAACCTGATTGCAGAGACTTCAGTTGATCATCTTACACAATCAGAGCATCAATTATGATCTACTCGTTTGATTAATGCAGTATTGGGCAAGCCTCTTGGGAACCCTAATCATCTGGACTTGGATTATTACTGTCAATCTACACTGCAGGCTCCTAAGTAATCGACTGTTGTCCATAAATTTTACTCTTGCTTTACGAGCACCTAGACTACGGCATCTGTGAATACAGCTACAAGATATTAAGATTATGTACTAGAGCTTAGGTAGGTGGTTTACTTGGTGATGCTCATAGCTTTATCAGTTTCCTTAATTTTTTTGTCTTGAAACCTTTTGAACAGGCAGGAGAGGTTATAATGCTGAAAAACAGGCTTAGCTCTAAATGTGACCCACCTATTATTTTTACTGCTAACTGGAATAACGTCATTTTTTCACTTATGCCTCTTTAGATTAGAGCACTTGAAAAACTTACTTTAAGACATATTAAGCCTAAGAAAAAGCAAGGTACTAGAGTTGTGAGTGGCTCTCACAATAACCACAAATAACATTCTTCTGTCATAAAAATTTACCTCACCAACAGTTAAAGTCTTAATGGAGGTTCCGTGGTTTATCTTGTATTTTTTGCATCTTATTAAACAATCCAGAAATCTATGAAAAATCCGATATACCTATAAAATTAAATACCTATAAAACACCATTCCAACTACCTAAGTAGCCAAAAAAAGAAAAGAGTTAAGGATATAGGCAGGACAATATTATCGCTCCAGCTATCGTCATCGTTGTACGAGACCAGGAACAAGGTGTGACCTTTTACAGGTTATCAGTGGCATTAAGCTTGATCTCGGTCATTCACAAAGCGAAAATCCCCAGCATGTTTACAGTTTCTGTCAACTACATTTAACAAACTCATACAAAAGTGATAAAAAATTCTAATTCAAAAGTTTCGTCTCGAATTCTTTTGGTCTTACCGAGAGGTTTACGTGACTTTCCGAGATTAGTCTCCATATTTTGTAAATGTTGTACTTTTGTTGTATTAAAATTGTATAAGATAGTCTTAAATATTTAATCGCATTTGTATGCTTAGTTCCATTTTAAACCTTTCATATAGGAATAAGATAAAACATTAATTTTGTAAATAAAGCTTAGTTATAAAAAGTGATTAAGATCAGATTAGATATTGGAATATACGTTTTGTAAAATAAAACATTAAAATGTCTCACAGCTCCTTATATGAAACTTGCATATTAAAACGCTTGTATAATTTGTTTTGTTATCATGCGGTGTTTTTAGTAAAAGATGAGCTATTCAAACTAGTTTTGTTATATTTTAGTCTTAAGAACCATTTGTGCAGCCGAAATAATATTTTATATTGTATTACTTTTTTGTCATACAAGATATTGCTTAATTTAAAGATTGCTTTTAAAACTCATAATTTAAACAAAAATAATTATGCTGGTGAAATACAAATGGAATCAATTTTAAATCACGTTGTACTATAAAACAAGAATTGCCAGAGTCCTCTTTAGTTTAGGATAAGGTCTTTTTAGAACTGATAAAATTGTACGGAAATAAATTTTTTATGTCATGAAAATTCAAAGACTCGTCACTAACAAAAACAAAATTTAACATTATTAAACAGCTTTAAACCGTAAATTGTTCACTTAAACAAAATACAACGTTCTTTCCCCTAAAAGGCTTACTTGAAGCATTTACGTTCCTAAAAAATCTTCACCACCGTAACTCTTAGCTTCCACCCTTTCTAAAACTAATTAAACTTAGCAGCCTTGCGTAGTTAAGTAACACTAACACAGTTAGTTCCACTCAAAAACAGTGATTAACATTTAACAAGTACAACGTTCTAACAGGGTTTATAAACAATGTTCAATACGATTTATTGTCAAACTTCCTTTCACAGTTTATTTTAATCTATCAATTTTTAAATCATGTAAGATTATTGAAAGATCTTTTTTTTTTACCTTCATTATTAAACTTCAATAAATTAATTTTAGGCTTTAAAGAAATCACTGTTAGTATTTCACATATTAACTATGGCATGAATTAATGATAAACAAAGAAAGTATAGTAAGATCTAAAAGGAAAATAAGATAATGAGAGTAAATTTCCTAACAGTTAACAAAAAAACTGGCTGTTATATATGTGTGGCATCAAAAACAATGGTAAATATTCTTCATTAAGAGCGAAACGCAACAAAAAACTGCAAATATCTTCGTTTAAAAACTAACATGCCGTTTCCAGAATTATTTGTCACCTTGAATATAGTAGTAATAGCTATTGCCTCATTATAGTATTATATTATTTCACTGTATAATCACGTTTAAAATATAACGTTGTAATTATGTTTTCTATTAAAATAAGTGATTGTTACTACAAATAATTTACTAGAGTATTTGGTTTAGAAAATTGGAGTAAATACTCTATTTTATTAATATTTATTGGATGTATAGATTATTAACTTACTGGAAAAAAATAACATACTTTGATCAGATAAGAAATGTTAGTGACACCTTTGAGTGAAAACAAGATTCCAGTTATAAACTTTGACATAGTGTTCTTATAGATGGTAAATTTATGTTAATTGAATTTTGAGATTAAATGTTATTTTACTTATTTCTTACCTCCACTAAGTCAGTATAAATGTTTCTAAATGTTATAACTGTACGTTAAACTAAATTTTAGATACTTTTATTTTACTTACTGAAAAATAAGTAAATTTAATTCGAGAATGTAGCTGTTAAATAAAAAACAAATAATTAAGTTTCCCCTTCTACCGTAATTGAAAGCAATTAAAACATAACCAATTTCATGGATTGGTGGAATAAAAAAGAGCTCAGAGTAGTAGGTTTATCACAAACTGACATTTCAAACAAGAATATTTACGATCATCACTATTTTTATTGGAAAGTGGGTCAGACTGTGAGAGGAAGAGATAACAGGACAACTTGATCAAATAAAATAGCACTCATTCCGTAAGCATGGGAAAAGTTGGGTACATACGGGAGGAAAGTGGGTCATATGGGAGGAAAGTGGGTCATACGGAAGAAACGTGGGTTATACGGGAGGAAAGTGGGTTATACGTGAGGAAAGTGGGTCATACGGGAGAAAAGTGAGTCATACGGGAGGAATGTTGGTCATACGGAAATACTAATAAAACGACTAAAGACCTCCCACACATTATTAGTGAAGAACCCTCCATAAATAAAAACATTTTCTCTAATTGATCTGCTCAGTTAGGGACAACTTTAAAAACAAACGAAAATATTTTTAATACCTATAATATAACCATTACTAAAACAAATGGCACATAAACGAGTAAATAAACTTCATTGGAGCGTAATTTTATTTTAATTGTTCTATAATACAACATGTGGTAATCTGTCAGGCCAAATGGTGGATTTAAAAAAAGATTCAAAATTAACTATTGTTATTCTGCACTCTATATACTTAAAATAATTATTTAATGAAGAGTTGATTATTTAAAATTGAAGAAAAATAGTTAGTTTTTAGAAATTAATTTATGAAAAAAGGTTTAAAGTTTTGTTAATAAAACAGTTTAAAATCCAATTTCGGTTATTATACTTTAATGTACAAATCAGAGTTTGAAATGTTGCGGTGAGATTATATTTTTTTGAAAAAGGATGTTCTTTTAAATAATTCACGAGGACTCTACAATTAGCTTAGAATTAGTACTCCCGAAAAGGAAGCTCAAATTGCTATGGTTTTGTCAAATAATGTGTTAGTTATGTCTAATTATTTGCATTATGAATTTTAAAGGAGAAAATATTCAAATTAATCAAACTTATATTTCACAATAATAACTAATAATTTCACAACATGTTTACTTTCTGTCCATATACGTATATTGTACAAGTTTGTTTTTAGATGAATATTTCTACTTATTGTATAGTAATTATGAATTAGTAGAATTTACTTATCTCACAATGAGATACAGTGATTTTTAATTCTGGAACTTGATGTTTTTGTAATGATATAATTTGACTAAAGGCCTTTAGAAATACTTAGGTTTGAAATAAGTACTACATCATTTTATTTAATAACAACAGAAGAAAAGTAAAATACAAGCGAACGTTGCGCAACACGACTTTATTACAATAAAAGTATACAATATACAAATATCATGGTGAACGACTTTGGTAACTAAGTTTTACATTCCTCAGACCAGAGGGATTCAAAAAGAAATTTAGTAAATTTAGGAACTGTAGGACAAACACGAATTTAGTAAATGTTGATTAAAAACACTTTTTTTCATTAAATGTTGAATATTAAATATAACTTTAGCATATAAAAACTGCATCGTTTTAGTAATATTTTGACATGTTGTATGATTTTTTATCATGTAAGGTATGTTATAACCTATATTACCTTTAGTCTCAGTAGTAGAATAAA